>JBBPFD010000258.1:0-48182 GCA_038363315.1 Mugilogobius chulae | reverse complement strand
TGCACAATATGCAATAGTATGGAGTAAGTAAGTTGATAATACCTCTGCAGCTGCAAACTGTGATTCATGAACAATTGCAACCTCTCTATTTTGTTCCCAGTGTGTGACCAAATCACGAAGGAACTTCAGACGCTGCAGGTAGTTCTCCATTGAAACCTCACTTGCAAGAGTGGCAAGCCTTTGAGCCTCAATGAAAGCATTTCTGTACTTTTGTGTCTGAGATAGTTTGTTTTGATGTATCACTGGAAGAGCTTCAACATGGATAACCTCTCTGTTTTTAGGATTGTCATCAGCAGTTATGTTGCAGTGTTGCCCCATGCTGCGGTTTCTGTAGTAGGATATTTTCCATCGCTCAGCAATCCCCTCTTCATAGAATACACTCTGGCCTAATTTCATGCGGAGTGCAAACACATGTCTGCATGGAAGCTGATTCAAAACAGTGAAATTGCAGGTACAGGATGTACAGTCGACTGAAAGTGTCCCAGATGAGGTTTCCAAGGTATGTTTGCTTGAGTGAGGATTAAGATCGGGTACATTCACATTGTTGGCCAGGTCAATTTGTCTCAAGACAATCTTGCAAGCATATGGAGTGAGTATTTCTGCATAATGTGCTTCTGTGGATGTAGCTCTCAGTGGCAGAATGGGTCTCTTCAGCAACACATTTGATATTCTGCTATTTCTTTCCTGCCGCAGGCAACTAATGACAAGTTGCAGATCCTCAAAAACTGCCCCAGACTTGAAAATTTTGAGATGACTTGCTTGAGTTTTTGATTAATGCTCTCCAATCGGTTGGTGGTATTGTTGCCATAATGACAGGAATCTTTCAAGCCCATTACCCATTGTTCTCTAATTGGGTGCCAGGATTTTGTGATGTAATCAATTACTGGCTGCACCCCTGTGTCAAGCAGTTCTTTGAAATGGCTTTGATACTCATCTTCTGATTTGGAATAAGCCATTTTCTGAAGTATTTCAAGACACATATCTTTTGGTGTCCTGTGATGCCCATTTTTCAACATTGACCTCTCTTTTTAGGCTTCGGAGCACATGGAACAAGCAAAGGTGGAGTTTTGCATTTGGGAATAGGTGCCCATACACATTTCTTTCTGTGAAGTCCTTGTCTGTCAGAATTGTTTTGGTCTTCTCCCATGCAGAATTTAAATCCTTAAAGGTTTTGACAAGCTTCATCATTGTTTCTGTATTTTCTGTTACCACCACAAAAACAGCCACTATCTCACTTTCGCCGTTGCCATCAACCACAAGCCTGCAAATATACAGGCATGTGGAGGTCATTCAGTTTGTACGTGGCATCTACCAACAGCAGTTCAGGAAAAGAGGTAAACTTTTGGTGCATAATCTCATCTTGATAATAAATGCCTTCAAGGATTCCATCTTTTTCGATTACCCTTATTGTGGTGTTACCTGGAAAAAATGAGAGGTAAACATATTTTATTACACATTTGTTTTACAGGTCTGTTTTGGAAGTAATGGTAATGAAGGAAACTTCTTGTACCTGTATCTCTTATCTTGGCCAGGATCTCTTCAAGGTTTCCGGAATCTCCAGGAATGAGCCGCTGTTTCATGTTCGAGATGTCTTTCAGTGTTACTTTTTCCCAGTAGTTTTTCTGATATGATGTTGAAGAACTTTTTTATTTGGACGTATTTCAATCAGTTTGTTTATTTCTTGAGTTTCAGTCGGGTTTAAGCGCCGAATTTTAGGAATGAATTCAAATGTCTCCTGAAAATGCACACATGCTGTCAGATCTACGAAAAGATTACTTCATCTTCTAAAATATTGGTAAACATAACTAAACTTTACTGTCACATTCACCCTTATTGTGGTGGTGTTTGAGAATGTGAACAGACACAATTGTAACTGTAAATTTTGTTTTGTCTTTGTTTTAGAAGAAATCATAATGAAGAAAACTTGTTACACTTGTATCCTTTATCTTGGCCAGGATCTATGCTTTATACAGTGTGTTCCTCTGAGTAAGCTATGGCTCTATAATTGAATCAGTCTGTGTTTTGCTGATAAGTTTTTTCTTGCCTCACTCCCCTTTGGGGGAGCACAGTTGTTTCAGGTGCCCCTGCTCGAGGCTGGATCTTAGATGCCCCCTGATGACTTTAAAATTCCTCCAGTTGCTGCATCAATGGCCTGGGACCCCCCCTCACACAGACACCTGCATCAGTGACCTGGACCCCCCAGCTTTCTGATCTGTAACCTCCCTCATCCAGTTAGCCTTTTCCTTTGCTGGATGGGTTTTCATCTTCTGGAACTCAAGAAACCTCTACAGATGGTGGAAGTTTCTTTTAAGTTTTTATATTCTTTGCAGAGAAGATGGGTCTGAGAAGTTATACACTTGTCCTCTTCATTGGAATGAATAGTTTTCTTCTGCATTAGTGGCTAATGTTACAAAAGGGAACAGATTGTAAAATGTAATGTCCTAAGGACAATTGCTGCTGTTCACATCAGTAACACCGCTTTACCATGACATATCTTAAAAGCTAATTCACTAATTTATAATCTAGTGATTTTAATTTGTGCTTAGATTGTGAATTGCATGTCAAAACACAAGCATTTAGTATACTTTTCTTTTGGGCCATCTGTGTGTCAAGTTGTTGGCCCATTAATGTTGTCTTGTCACATGAATGGAAGCTTAAATCATCTTGATCAACTATTAGATGTGACAACATTCTAGATGATGTTCTTGCATCTACCTTGTCCACAGAATGATTATGAGTTGTGTTCAACTCTCTGATGATGAACTTAGTTTCACCACTTGGAACTCTGAAGACCACTCTTGCAGTGCAGTCTTCTTTGTATGTGCTGAAACACAAAAGCATGGAATGTAGTATTGTATAACTTTTTTGTACTATATTAAATCAGTGGTTCCCAATGGTAAATGTGAGGATTGAGTGGTGATTTAAAATTTTAAATTATGAGGCATAATTGGGTAAGTTACTGTAAAATTGTAATACATTTATATATTACTAGTTACAGGGAAAAAAATTCATGCATTTTTATTACAAAATTACTGTCTCAAAAAATGTAACTGAGTTGCACTACTGTGAGTTACTTGAGCTCATCACACATTGTTAAGACATTGTACAACACTAATCTTTTATACATTTTAAACATTTATACTTGATTACTGGTTAATTTATCAAAATGTGACGCCACAACACATTTTCCTCATATTTGATTCACCTTCAAGACAACAGACAGTATTTTAGAGTTGTTTTGGTCCTGAAGTGTTTCTTTCAATAGAGTATAAAAGAAATGAATTTATATTAAAGTAACTTGTTACTCAGATTGCAACTAGTAATATCACTGCTGTCTGGTTTGATCAGTAGATCAAAGAAATGTCAGAATATTTTCTTTTTCATTGCTACATCAACATTGTTTCTAGCCAATGTTAAATTTGTATTTTTACGACCATTTGGCCTAGCAATATCAATTTAATATCTAAGGTTGTCATGTCACGATCAGTATTTATTGCCGTTTGATATTTAGGGGGTTGTCCTTAAAATTGTCTGTGCATATGGAACAATCAAAATGCCTGTTTTGGAGTCAGACGTTGGCTGTGCACTATCTGCTGCTAATTTAGAAAGATTTTGTTGCTGGGTTAGAGATTAAGCCTCTAGACATTTCTTGCACAGAAATGCATAAAATGTGGACATTGCACAATTGAAAACACAGACTGATGTTTTAAATTAGTACAGTAGGTGGCGGAAGTGCACATGATTTGCGTAGTAGTGAGTAACACTCAGTAAAGTGACGAAGAAGAATGTAATCACAACCGGGAAGCTTGTTGCATGCACTTTGATGCACGCACACTTTGCAAAAAATTTTTTCGGTATAATATCGAAATTTAACGCTGGCAGATCAACATGCATTGGTAAGACTTTTACTCAGAGATTTTTGCATCGTCTTACCTAAAATTTTGAAGGCCACTTGCGCCATGCTAACGAGCTGCAAAGTATTCCATCGGTTATAATTTCTTATCTCATGCAAGGTATGTAAATGTATGAAAAATTTGCATTTTACTGTTTCTGTGTGCTTAGATTGTGTGTGATAGACTTTATGAAGGCTCGAGACCGTGACATGATCACTCATTAGGTCAAATGTTAAACCAATGGGTCAGTACCATTATCTACTTTTTTTTATATATTTTTATGTAGTCATATGGAAGTTCTGCGAACCTGAAAAGAAACGTGGCTGATTTGCTGTTATTTCTATATTAACCATTGTCGCTTCCCGATCAGATGGTGCTAGCAGAAATTGTTTTAACAGGCACTGGTTTAGCGTTTACTTAAAAAATAAAAGCTCATCAAAGGTGTGTTCTTGATAATGTGTTGGCAATGAAATTCACATGTATGTTGTTTAATAGTTTTTATTTGTAGATTTTATTTAGAGCCCAAAACAGCAACTCAGTCGATTTAATGGCAGTCAAAATCCCCGTGAAAAAATACAAAAATAAATTAATACAAATAAATAAATAAATAAATAACGCATCATTTTGTAGATCGTCAAAAAATAATCTTCCTCCGGATCCTCTTCTTTGTACGATAGCTAGACGTCACTTAAGCTGATGAATTGTTAGCTGACTCTCTTTTTTTTTTCCCAACAACTACCGTTATATACATAATTACTTACCATTCCCATTCTTTACTTACCTTTGATTAGGTCTTTTACCAGTACTTTTTGAAGTAAATGATCGACCTCCCTTGACACAACAATAGACAATTTTTCATATTTAAGTTTTGTTCTACGTCACTATTCACTACATAACTTTGGCATTTTCTTTTAAAAGCCGCTATTGTCCGGGTGTCCCTCTTCCAAAAAGCTATATTTTGCTCCCTTTCAAATTCCGCTATCGCATCTTCAATATCTTTTAGCGATTCAAACGTTTTTCCTACTTTTAAAGTCATCTTCTTGACAGAAAATTCTGAAATCGGTAACGTTACTGCCAACCGCGGCAAATCTGATGCGCTCGTGCGCACCTTGACAACGGCGTGTCAACTGCGCATGCTCCAATATAGGGACGGCTGAATAGCTGTGAGAGTAGGGAACCGTCAGACGGTAGAATAGACACTTCGTAACAAAAACTAACATGTAATTCCAAAATAATGTAAATAATTTATTGTTGATCTAGGCTTACCAGCATAAAATAAACACCACGTCAGCTTCTAAATGTGAAAGACACAGACTGAGCTGCTATCCCCCACAAGTGTTGCTCCGGTTGCTCCTGACTTTGGCATGGGAAAAGTCTCAACCAATGGGAAGCTAGCATTTAGCCAATATTATTTTGCCAGCCAATTAAAGCATGGTTGCTGAGCCAAAGGAAAGACCTCAGCAACGGAATGTCTCTGGGTCCTAAATTCATTTTACATTTCGTATTACATTTCAAGTACTTTTAAAATTATAACTTTTGGTTAATCATACCAAAAAAAGAAAAATAATAAATAAAAAAAATAAAATAAAAAAATAACCACATGGTTGCTTACCTTCTTTTACAGGTTCCTTAACAGCAGGCACAAAGATGGCAAAATTCTGTTGCCGGGCAAAATGTCTTGCTTCATGACAGTGGTGCATGGAGCTAATCAGTGCGTTGTGTCGTCAAATGTTGTTATTTTTGTTGTAGTTTGAACATGTAGCAAACTTTTCAATCAGTGTGGTTAAAAACACAAATGTCTCTTTTTTTTTTTTTTTTTTTTGCTATTGTATAAAAAGTGCATATACTATGTGCCCAGCTGGAGCCCACTTATTACCCATGTTTAGTTTTGCCAACACACTGACCATGTGGGGCCCAGCACCAAATGCCCACTCTAAGCCCATGCTTAGATTTGCCCACCTACTGCCCATGTGGGGTCCATCACCAAATGCCCACCCTGAGCCCATGCCCATCTAAAACCCAGCCAGCCCAAGTAGGGCCCATGTGGGCCCCAACATTACGTGTTTGCTGGGTAATTGAGTTAAAATACAAAAGTTCAAATGAATAAGTTCAAAAGTGAAGCTGCAGGACATATTTTACTTAAATTAAAAACAAAAGTGTTTCATTCTTTATATTGTGAATTTAATGAAGATATGCGAAAATCAATTGACTTCATTGTTTATGCTGTATATATTGCTGAAAATGCAAGAAAAGGCTTAAAGGTGATTTATGACTCTTGTGATTACAGGAAAATAATATTTACTAAATGTTTTAAATTATTTGTATGACCATACACAAAAATATTTTCTGAAATGTTGAACTTTATTTTGCGCGACCATACGTGAAATTGATATTTTATCAAATTTTGTATTTCAGAAAAATGTTATTTTTCTAAAACGTAGATATTTTGGAATATTGCCCAGCATGTGCCTCACTTCTACTAAATTTTTGAACTTTTTTGGACTGTATTGTGTTTCCATAATTACTGTTGTGTACTAATTAATTTAAGCAATACAGTAAATATTTTGCTTGAAAGACACAAAAAGTATTTTTTTTTTAATTGCTTATTATTAAATTATTATAACACTGATTGCACTATAGACTACTTAGGGATACAAAATCTTTTTATTTAAAACACTACTCTTCATGTGTACAAATGTAAGGTACTCCAGTTGAACTGTTTTCCAGATTCTAGACAATTATTTAAAAGTACACAAACAGACCGAAGGGCTCATGGCCTCTATGTGTCAAAAACCCACCATGGAGTTCTCCTAGTGACTCTGAGAATTAAAATGTATCACCTGTTATAAATCCAAGGGAAGCATGATGTTAATGTACATGAGAAGTACATTTCGAGATGTTCTTCAAGATTTTTTGTCTTAAAACAAGTAATTTTTGTCTTATTGAGTTTACGTAAGCAAAATTGCTCTTAAAATAAGCATACTAAGACATTTTATGCTTGAAATAAGATAAATTATCTAGAATAAGATTGGTGTTTTTTGCAGTGTATAACTCTGTAAACACATGTTTAACAAAAACAGTGAGTTCTAGTTTATTTTTATGGCTTCAAGTAAAAACAAATGTTACATTTGAAGAGTTTTGGCCCAATTTATTAAATGGTCGCCAGGCAACTACCTAGTGTGATGTCATCATTGATGAACAGGAAGTACATTTTTAATGCTAAAAAATGGCCAAACTGGAATGAAATGTGAAAAAATGTTTAGTAAACCTTAAATATAATGATCTTAACTACGTCTTTGTGAAATGAGTCGTTCAACCTGTCATGGGCACTTTAAGATCACTTCTCTCAATACAGATCTCTTGTTAATATATTGATTCAGGTCGAAATGAGACATCAATGCCCTTTTTTTGTCCAATAAAGTCCTGTTTGTTCAACTAACAGGGCTTTTCTATTAGTACCTGTTTGGCCGTGCTCTACTCGGTGCGACTTAGCCCTGTTTTAGAGCCAAAGCGACAAGAGTAGATACTAAACCTGACGTCAGACGCACAGCACAAACTACGCTCCACTGGAAATCACGTCTTAACTTCTACCGAACCGGCAGAACAGCGCGAGCTTATGACTGTGTTCTGTACAATCTGCAGTTTTTCCAAATAAAGCGCAGTGTGTCAGCTTAAACCTTCTTAAACAGAAGAAATAAAGAAACTCCATTAAGAATGTTCCAGTGTTGAGTACATGTAACCACGGTAACACCAAATGAATGTAACCATGGTAACAAGCACACAAACCTGCCTCCCAAAACTTTAATGGAAACAAAGTTTTTAATTCGTTTACTTTTGCAAGTTTTAGACAAAATCCTCACTTTGTAAAACTCGTCTCTTCAACTGAAACTTTTAATGAAGTGTATTTCATTCTCTTTGTTCTGTTTGTGTTAGTTTGGTTCAGAATCTCAGACGTTTTGACTCTCAAACCTGCAGTTCCACTTTCCACCAGTCGATGGAGTTTGTTCTGCCAATATTTTTACACAAAGAATAAATCAAACAAACATTAAAGGGTCGAACTGTGACGTCGTCCAAAATACATTCTGTCTTAATATAATGTGATATAATATAATAATACTTTTGTACATTTGTAAGGTTCATGTTTACATTTCCTGACAGTTTGAAACAATAATTGAGCTAAATAAAGCTGTTTTCAGGAGTTTTTATTATTATTAAATGTTCTCCGTCAGATTCACTTTAAATACATTCTGTTATTTTTCAAGTTTTCACAAATACATTCAGTTTTACCTGGACTTTAAAAAGTTTAAGAACATGTTTTATAAACCTAAGCACATCAGGCGTCTGCGCAGTCACGCTCACGTTCTGGTTTGAGCTAAAGTCAGTCCAACAGAATATAGAAGTGTACTGACGCTTCTTATTCTGGATGAATGACTGACCTGTGCATCCAACGACCAAAACACAGCGCACGAGGATTTGGGAGTGGGACGTGTCGAAGTGTCTCGTGCAGCGCCAGGTTTGTTGCAGTGCGCTCCACTCGCACTGCTCTGAGGTCTGTGCACAAGGACACATTAGTTTTAAACACTTTCTAAGTCAACTCCCGACCTGTATTGAGCTCACACTCAGTGTACTGCAGGGGTTACCATGGATGTACACAGACTGCGAGTTTGGTGCAGGTCGGGACCTGCGTAGAACTTGGAAAGTGTTTAAAGCCAATGCGCCCATGTACACTGACCTCCGAGGAGTGTGGATGTGAGTGCAGGAGCCGCAGGTCTGAGGAAAGAATCTGCATTTTTCCAGGAGACCGCAGTGGACTGGTGCGGCTTTTATTCCATTATACGAACGTTCTCGCGGAATCTACGTGAATCCGCGTGGCTTTGGACAAAACCTAACTGCAGTTGACAATGTCTGGTGTAACAGGCACTTTGCAAGAAACCCACAAGTGTTGCGACCCGAACCGAACTTTAAGTCAGTGTACATGCAGGGTTACTCTTCTACTGCGATGGTTCGGGAAAAACGACCTAAGGCGTCGCAGAGTCCAATGTCTGGTGATGCGTCGCTCTACCGTGATGCCTACACGCCCTGATGCGCTTTAGTGACGCCTGGACGCGCGGCTCTCTGGTGACGCGCGGCTCTCTGGTGACGCCCTGATGCGCTTTAGTGACGCCTGGACGCGCGGCTTTCTGGTGACGCGCGGCTCTCTGGTGACGCCCTGATGCGCTTTAGTGACGCCTGGACGCGCGGCTCTCTGGTGACGCCCTGATGCGCTTTAGTGACGCCGGGACGCGCGGCTCTCTGGTGATGCTCTGATGCGCTTTAGTGACGCCTGGACGCGCGGCTCTCTGGTGATGCTCTGATGCGCTTTAGTGACGCCTGGACGCGCGGCTCTCTGGTTTTATCTGGACGTGCAGCTTTCTGGTTTTATCTGGACGTGCAGCTCTCTGGTTTTATCTGGACGCGCGGCTCTCTGGTTTTATCTGGACGCGCGGCTCTCTGGTGATGCTCTGATGCGCTTTAGTGACGCCTGGACGCGCGGCTCTCTGGTTTTATCTGGACGTGCAGCTTTCTGGTTTTATCTGGACGTGCAGCTCTCTGGTTTATCTGGACGCGCGGCTCTCTGGTTTTATCTGGACGCGCGGCTCTCTGGTGACGCTCTGATGCGCTTTAGTGACGCCTGGACGCGTGGCTCTCTGGTGACGCGCGGCTCTCTGGTGACGCGCGGCTCTCTGGTTTTATCTGGACGCGCGGCTCTCTGGTGACGCTCTGATGCGCTTTAGTGACGCCTGGACGCGCGGCTCTCTGGTGACGCTCTGATGCGCTTTAGTGACGCCTGGACGCGCGGCTCTCTGGTGACGCTCTGATGCGCTTTAGTGACGCCTGGACGCGCGGCTCTCTGGTGACGCCGGCTCTCTGGTGACGCTCTGATGCGCTTTAGTGACGCCTGGACGCGCGGCTCTCTGGTGACGCTCTGATGCGCTTTAGTGATGCCTGGACGCGCGGCTCTCTGGTGACCGTCTCTGGTGACGCCTTTAGTGACGCCTGGACGCGCGGCTCTCTGGTGACGCGCGGCTCTCTGGTGACCGCGGCTCTCTGGTGACGCGCGGCTCTCTGGTGACGCTCTGATGTGCTTTGACTTTAAACTGTCTTTTAAACAAACTCAACTTTGTCTTTGGAACCAAAACGTAAACAAACCAGGTCTGAAGAGAAACTCACAGGTTTGAAAACACTGAAGTATATAAGTTCATTATGTTATGAGTCTTTTTAAATATTAACACTCTGAATATTGATGTAAACAGGACTAAACGAGACTAAAAGACTTGAGAGAGAGGCACAAGACGAGGACAGCCCTTGGTCTGAATTATGGCTGGATCTTTCAACAAAACACAAACACACAGATGTTAGCTTCAAACACAGAGAAACGTCTAACTGTGCTTTCTGAGGCTCAAAACGACAGTACTTCTGTGGTTTAAGTTTAATTCTCTTTAGGCTTTGGAGGTGAAACCTTCAGTTCATGGTTAAACATTTTTGGCACATTTCAGGAATAATTAGAGACGTCTGAAGCATATTTATCGACACAGAAAAGACTAAAGATCAAACAGGTTTTAGCGATGGCTTGTTGCCGCGGTAACCACACATTCCTCGTCGTGTTCCACACAGAGTCATCCTGATTGGTCGAGTGGGATCTGAAGGCGGGACGAGAGCAGAGACTCGAAGGAAAGCTCGTTTCTATGACGACCGAGTGAATGTTCCGCAGACGGCTTTAGACTTTTGAATCTCCACAAAGACAAACAGATGACGTCATTAGTTACAGGTCAGATCCGTGGAGAGGCGAGTCTGTCCACTGTGAGAATGTACAATTATAAAAGTACTGAAACTCGTGCAGTAAACGTGAAAGACAAGGTTAATGCCGCAGTGAGGAACATATCAGCGGTCTATTACTAATAATGCATCATAATGTTTTCATTAAAACACACCTCTTATGAGTCTATTTTTAGCTTAAGATTAATAGATAAAAAGTGTTTGGTTTTACTTGTGGTTTAATGTTCTGTCGCTCTCAGACTCGTTTGCAGACACAATATGGACAGTTGTTTTGTTTGAAAAGGCAGAATGTTTGTCTGTTGTTAGAGGTCCGTCGACATCACAACGCTGTTACACGAGTGTGATTTTTACGGCTTTGAGCAGATCACAAGACGTTGCGGTGTAGCGAGTTAGCTAGCTTGGATGCCAGCCTGTTCTCACAGATAAGCGTGTCAATACCACGCAGTTGTAAACAGTGTGTCATATGAACGCTACATCTTCTTTTTGTGTGTGTATTTCACGGATTTGTCCCAGTTCATTTCTATGGTGAATGTAAAGACATGTTATTAGTCATGAATACTAACACAATCCTGATCCTAAACCAGCGCAGTAGAGACACATCTGTCTTTGGCCTGTAGAGGCGCTGTGGAACAGAAACACGTTCGCAAACAGCAAAGAAGACACCCGGCTTCTCTGCCAGATCTGCGACTACGGCTCCATCAGAAACAACCTGGTTCTTGGCACTTTCATGTGCGAAAATACCAATTGTCGCCCAACAAATTCATTGTCACGCTCAGGTCGTTTACATGGAGCTGTAAACCGGTTTTCGGAAGACCAATTGGCGCATGTGATCCTGACTGATTGTAGTCTGATGTTTGACACATGTAAACAGACAATTGGTCTGCAGCTGGACAAATGTAACTGATCATGTAAACGCACTGACTGATTGTTTACTGCCGCCATACTTTGGACCTTTTCCACGGATCCTGGTTGATCCTGGTTGTCTGGTTGATCCTGGTTGATCCTGGTTGATCTTGTTGAACCTGGTTGATCCTGGTTGATCCTGGTTCAGAGACAGAATGTGGGTCAAACTCTACGCAACAATGAGACGCACAGACTGGCCAACAGTTTTAGACACACACTGCGCTTGCAAAAAAAACACCAAAAAAACTATTATGTGGACACATCAAGAGCTTCAGATCTGGAAGGACGTCTGCTGTGATTGGTCGTTCAAAAATATGAAGTTTGGGAAAATTATGAGTAAGATTAGTTTTTAGAAAAGAAAAGCTAGTGTGAGTTAATCTGAAAGCACTTACAAATCCAGAGGAAAGAAAGAGCGACTTCAGGAACGTTCTGTGTGGAATATGATGAGACAAACGTGTGGCTAACGAGGCTAACGAGGCTAACGGCTCAGAGCAGAAAGAACCAAACTGAGAAGATAAACGTTTGATTGTCTGACCAGAGACGGTTTGCAGAAAACACCAAAAACAGACTCGTGTTTCTCACCGTTTTTCACTCTTCAAACGTTAAACTTTCCGTCTGTTTTCCGTTGTTTTCCGCAGAGAGTCTCGGCGTTCGTGCCTTGAGTGATTCACGCAGAATTAAAAACCTAAAACCTACTTAAATGCTACTTTTAAATCAAACAAAAAAAACAAACAAAAATAAAAACGTTTCCACAGCAGAGTTACAGTTCGCTGACTTTCTCGCTCAGCGTCTCCAGCTCCTCCTCCACCAGCCCGTCGCCGTGGAGACCCACCGAGCAGTCGCCGTGGAGACCGTTGAGCTGGGCGTGGTGCAGCCAGCGCATGTCGTCCGACTCGTGCGTGATGTAGCGCTCGTTCATGCGCATCTCCAGCCCGCGCAGGTCCAGCCACATCTGGTAGTCCTGAGGAAAACACAAGAATAAAGTCAGATAAACAAGAAGAACACCAAGTATAAAGTCAGATAAACAAGAAGAACACATGTATAAAGTCAGATAAACAAGAAGAACACATGTATAAAGTCAGATAAACAAGAAGAACACCAGCGCAGGTCCAGCCACATCTGGTCCTGAGAAAAACAGAAGCATAAAGTCAGATAAACAAGAAGAACACCGGTATAAACTCAGATAAACATGAAGAACACCAGTATAAAGTCAGATAAACAAGAAGAACACCAGTATAAAGTCAGATAAACAAGAGGAACACCAGCGCAGGTCCAGCCACATCTGGTAGTCCTGAGGAAAAACACAAGTATAAAGTCAGATAAACATGAAGAACACCAGTATAAACTCAGATAAACAAGAAGAACCAAGTATAAAGTCAGATAAACAAAGAAGAACACCAGTATAAACTCAGATAAACAAGAAGAACACCAGTATAAAGTCAGATAAACAGAGGAACACCAGCGCAGGTCCAGCCACATCTGGTAGTCCTGAGGAAAACACAAGTATAAAGTCAGATAAACATGAAGAACACCAGTATAAACTCAGATAAACAAGAAGAACACCAGTATAAACTCAGATAAACAAGAAGAACACCAGTATAAACTCAGATAAACAAGAAGAACACCAGTATAAAGTCAGATAAACAGAAGAACACCAGCGCAGGTCCAGCCACATCTGGTAGTCCTGAGTAAACACAAGTATAAAGTCAGATAAACAAGAAGAACACCAAGTATAAAGTCAGATAAACAAGAAGAACACCAAGTATAAAGTCAGTAAACAAGAAGAACACCAGTATAAAGTCAGATAAACAAGAAGAACACCAGTATAAGTCAGATAAACAAGAAGAACACAAGTATAAAGTCAGATAACAGAAGAACACAAGTATAAGTCAGATAAACAAGAAGAACACATGTATAAAGTCAGATAAACAAGAAGAACACCAGCGCAGGTCCAGCCACATCTGGTAATCCTGAGGAAAACACAAGATAATCAACACCCGCACGCTCCAACTCGCATCCACACTCAGAGGCAGTGTACAGGCTGCACAGGCGCCGATTTATGTTTCTTTGGGTGGGTGCCCAAATAATACGTGCGCACATGCACGCGCGCATTGTGCACGCACGCTACCTGCATATGCATAATGTGCATGTGCACTATTTGCACGTCTCTTCTTTTCCGCGTTCAGTCCGTTTCTTTCCTACCTGCAACTAACAGACTTCTGGCTCACTCTGGCGCGTTCTTTTCCCAGTTAAAAGAATCTATTCAGTCCATAAAGTCCTGCAGAGCCCTGGATTCTGCGCTATAAACAGGAGCAGCCAGTTCGTCACTTCATACGTCTCTTATTCGCTAATGCAAACATTCTGGTCTCCCACTCTTTCCTGACTTGATTTCCGGTGCTGCTTTAAAGCCAGTTGTGATTTAAACCATGATCTCACAGACAGAGCAGCAGCACAACAGCTCAGACAACAGCAGGAGAGGATAGACACTGTATGAGCGCTTATATTCACACACACAGAGAAAGAAAGTGAGTTTGGTTTCAGGCACTTCAGTTGTCCCTGTCGTCTCTGTCAGTCCCAGTACCTGCAGCCAGGGGTGGCTCAGAGTCTTGTCCACGCTGTATCTCTTCCTCATCTTCACCTGCAGCAGGTTTGAGATCAGATCGATGGCTGTGACACAAACAAACACAAACACACAACTATCAGAACGGTTTCAGAAGAGTGTAGACTGAAAAGCATGAGCGGGACATGAGAGGAATTAAAAACAACAACAGGGTGTATGTGGTGCATTTTGGAGAATTTTACTTTTTTTTTTTAGCTGAATGAAGCGTGACCAAATACCTTAAATTTGCCTAGCGTTATAAGAAGCTTTTGTAAAATAGCCTGTGTAGTAATTTATTTTTGAAGCATTGGAAAAACCTCCTGAGACTGCAGCCTGGCTCGAGTCACTTACAGAGAAATCTCCAGATTTTATGGTAAACCTTTGTGCCTCATTCATGAAAGTGAAAGTGAAAGTAGGCCTATAACTCCACTTTAAGACGCTGCTGAGAAAACTCTACGTCAGATTCACGAGTTCATAAGACAAACTCCTGCTCAACAGCCTTTACGCCAACATCACCAAACTCCAGCTACAAATGTTATTTACAAAAACAAACTATGCATTAAGGAAGCTACTTCCTCATATGCAAATATGGGCCGACCGCAGGACTTCTCCCGGAGCAAAGAGACAAACGAGGACATGATTAAAACGTCGCTTCTTTTTTTTTTAATGTCCAAACCTATAAAACACTCAGAGGAAGATGTTCAAGTCACAGATGGAGTGAAAAAACGCTGGGATTTTGCTGTTTATGTTTATGTTATGTTTATGTTATGTTAGGCGTACACAGTGGCTCTGGTCCTGGGGGTGACACAGAGGCTCTGGTCCTGGGGGTGACACAGAGGCTCTGGTCCTGGGGGTGACACTGGGTCCTGGGTCCTGTGGGGGTTTGAACACAGAGGCTGCTGCAGTCTATTAAAAGAGTCTTTTTAACATAACAGAGGACTTTTGTGTTTCTATTATTTTCTATACAAAAAAAAAGGAAAAATACATAACCTACAATCATGTAGGAATTACAATTTTTGACTGAATTATATAAGAAATAAAATTCAGAAACAGCAGATTTGTTACAAGTGCTCCTGAGTGTTTTTAAGATTTGTTCTGATGTCATGAATGAGGCTCAATATTATTAATAAGAAAAACAGTTTTTTGTCTTTCTCCATCATGAATCTCCTGCTGCAGTGTGAGTGTCCCTGTTCTGCTGCCGTTTCTCTGTGAAAAGCCTGTTTTTGTTCAGACGTGTTAAGTTTGACGGCTCTGCTTTGACCCGAGTTCTTTGAGGCGTCGTCGTGTGAGCAGGAGGAATGGTCTGGCCCCCCTCACCCCTTAGCCCCCCCCCTCTCACCCCCCACACCCCCTCCCTCGGCCCCTAAACCCGTCCCTCGCAGTCATGTGGAGAACGCTCTCTGAAGCTCACGCGCACTGACCCTTGGCTAACGCTACACTCATGTTAGCTTTGCTCATTAACCTCTGCTGACCTCGCACTGCAGGGGGCGCTGTGGCTGGAGGAAGGGAGGGGTGAAAGAGAGAGAGAGAGAGGAGGGAGAAAGGGAGAGGGAGGGGCCAATCAGAGAGCAGGGAGTCGCAATATGTCCGAGAATTTATCTAAAAAGTGTCTTGTGTGTGATTTTTTTTCTCCAACCCAGTTCTGCTCAGCGAAGTGCGGTCAGGGAGACTAATTATTATATTTTTTGTATGTAATATGTTTTTTATTTGTCATATTTGGGTGATTTCTTGTCATTTTTAATCTCCCAGGACTTGTTGATATAACGCAGGTCTACAGCGCTGAGGCTCGTCTCACTCCAGACACAATGAACAGGGCCGTTCATGCAGCGCGTTCACTCACTGTTTCTCCACAAAAAGTGATAAATATGTTTGTAGACGAACTTCTGTCGAGTGCTTTGTCTTTCAATGGTCAAGAAAAAGAATATTATGCAAACGTGAGCGTTTTTGGTGCGTTAAGTTGACAGCAAACAAGTTTGTACAAAGCCGAGATGAGGCAAACCTCAAATTGCCTTTGCTCTGCGTGCGAGGGACATCTGTGGGGTTTTTTTGGGCCAAATTACAAATCCACGTTTAAATGTGTCTGTGTTAAACTTCACTGTGCGGTTAAACAAACGCAACTATATAAATCATCACACGCAAATATTTAACAGCAAAGTTCTAAAAAGCCGTAATAATCTGTTCATAACTAATGTACAGTAGCACCCATTAGGTCTGCCGCACCACAGTGACGTCGTCAGTCATTTGGTTCAACAAAGGATCCAGGGATCTAAACACGCATCCGTATTTTTATATTTTTTATCTTCTTTAATTTTGTGTAATAATGAGATTATATGCTTCTATTTAATATACAATGAATAAAAGGCATCTTGAAGTGACTAAACCCTGGTGAACCTCACCACACGTCACTGGTTCTGCACAGACAGAAGGATGACTACAAGGTTTGGAGAGGTTTTCAGACGGTCCAGGTCTTTATTAAACAGTTTTCTTGGGTTAGGTTAGGTTCATGTTGTAGAATGTGATGAATCGAAAACACATTTATTGATCAAAAAACTAGGCGGTACTTGGGAGTGTGAGGCAAAGCTTTGGGGTTACTCAGAACAACAGTGTTAAAAAATAATGTAGATAGGGGTTATGCGCTAACGTCTTCCGCACTCAGGTAGACATAGGCCGCTACATCCGGTGACGTAGTTGACATAGTGACAAAGTTGCTTACTCCAAAGGCGATGGACATCAGACGAGGTTTTTTGTGCTAGTCCTGAAGAAATCCTCTTAGTTTTCTTTGTCATCTGTTGTAGACGCAGCGACGGCTGTTACAGCAGGCAAAGTGCCGCTTATGAACCAGATTTTTATGAGGAAAAGTTGTAAAAGTGAGCGAACAACGCGAGCTCCACGCATATACGGAGGTTTTCACATGAAAAAATAAAACAAGTGAGAACTACGCGCACAGACCGAGACTCGCTGCTCATGAGCCCAGGCAGAGGTGCTTTGGGCCGTGAAGAAGTGAGCACACACGCTCGGTGTTGCCAGACAGCTCCGGCCCACGACGCCTCTGCCCGGGCTTAGCACAGTGAATCTCGGCAGGTGGGCAGAGCTTCTCGTATGTGGGCGGAGCTTCTCGTATGTGGGCGGAGCTCGCGTAGTTCGCTCACTTTTACAACTTTTCATTATGAAAACCAAGCGGCACTTTTCCTGCTGTTACAGTCGTCACTACGTCCACGACAGATGACAAAAGAGAACTTTTTTTCTAAGAGGATTGCTTCAGGACTCGTCTGATGTTCATCGCCTTTGGAGTAAACAGCTTTGTCACTATGGCAACCACGCCACCGGGTGTAGCGGCCTATGTCAATCTGAGACCGGAAAAAGGTTAGTGCATAACCCCTATTAATCTAGCAGAGAGTAGAGTTTAGTTTACCTTCCTGTGAGACTTTCTTCCAGGGGTGAGGCGGGTACATGAACGCAGCGTTCTGGATCTGATCGTTTATGTCCTCGTCTTCGTTAAAGGGAAACGTTCCACTCAGACTGAAAACACACAAGTCACAGCGAGTTTTAGTGACAAAACTTCTGCCAAATCAACTAAACAAACAAGACACCGACTGTATCAGGGAGATTACGACCACTTTTAAAATAATAGTCACACAAATGATCCCCAAGACTAAATCAGTTTAATTTATGATGAAATAATTACTGCTGTTTACTGCATATTTGTTTATTTATTTGAATGGGACAATATCTACCAATGAATGGCCAAACAGTAAATACACCAGATTATTTCCATCTGTAGTCCCATGAAGATAGAAGACAGATAACCCTACAGCATTCATTCATTTTCTCCCACTTGATCTTGTTAGGAGTTGCGGGTGACTGAAGCCTAGCTCACTGACTTTGGGCCTTAGGCGGGGCCTTAACCCTGGACAGTGGCCAACACATCGCAGAGTTAAAGAGAGACAACCACTCTGATTCACTCACAGGGAAATTTACAGTGATGCCCAATGAATCTAAACTTGCAGGTTTTTGGAGGCGACAGGAAACTGAATAAAGCCCAAGGTGACACGGGGAGAACATGCAAACTTCACCCAGACTGATCATGAGATGTTGATATGATCCAACCTGGGAGTCGAACCCACAACCTCCTTATTGGGAGAGAAGCGTCTGGCTGCAGACCAGAGAAAGCTCTTCAAACAGACCAAGCGTCCTTATTTGTCAACTCTCAGCTTTTCACAAACCTGCAAACTCACCCAAATTACCTGACCTAACCCCAGCCCTGATCCTGACCCAAACCTTACCTCCCAAAGCCCAGCCCTGATCCTGACCCAAACCTTACCACCCAAAGCCCAGCCCTGTCCTGACCCAAACCTTACCACCCAAAGCCCAGCCCTGATCCTGACCCTAACCTTACCTCCCAAAGCCCAGCCCTGATCCTGACCCAAACCTTACCACCCAAAGCCCAGCCCTGATCCTGACCCAAACCTGACCACCCAAAGCCCAGCCCTGATCCTGACCCAAACCTTACCACCCAAAGCCCAGCCCTGATCCTGACCCAAACCTTACCTCCCAAAGCCCAGACCTGATCCTGACCCAAACCTTACCACCCAAAGCCCAGCCCTGATCCTGACCCAAACCTTACCACCCAAGCCCAGCCCTGATCCTGACCCAAACCTTACCACCCAAAGCCCAGCCCTGATCCTGACCCAAACCTTACCACCCAAAGCCCAGCCCTGATCCTGACCCTAACCTTACCACCCAAAGCCCAGCCCTGATCCTGACCCTAATCTTACCCGTCTTTGGGGTGTAAATGTTGAAAACGACCATTCAAAGCCAATAACTAAACGCTGTTCGTAGTGGCGCGGCGTCTAAAACTAGCATCCTCCAGAGACGGGTTTTGCGCAGCATTCCGTTGGAAGTGTAGGCTCTACAACGGATCTTCTGTCTTGCTTCGTATGAATTTGAAGATTCAGAGCCTATTCTAAATTCCAAATTTCTGTTTTTAGGTTTGACACAAGCCTCCCCTTTTCTTCTGGGTAAACATTTACTTTCCCTTGTCATCATTTAGTCTCCTTTGCCTCTTCAAACACATTCTTTTTTTTTTACTTTACTAATGTACGTTTACACTGGAGTATACTTTTGTTCTTTTACTCAATGAAAGAAGTTTTTTATCTTTTACTAGAGCCATATTTTTACTAATTGACTGCACTTTTGCTTAAGTAGGGAACTTTACCACCTCTGCTGCTATATGCACATCAAAGTTTCTCAGTTAATGTTTTGTGAAGTTTATAAGGTAGACATTAGCTTTAGCTTTATCTTTACCTGACGTAGACTTTATCTTTCTCTTTACCTGACGTAGACGATGACTTTATCTTTATCTTTACCTGACTTAAACCGTTATCTTTATCTTTATACCTGACGTAGACGATGACTTTATCTTTAGTTTTATCTTTACCTGACGTAGACGATGACTTTAGTTTAATCTTTATCTTCAGTTTTATCTTCACCTGACGTAGACGATAGTTTAATCTTTACCTGACGTAGACGATGACTTTATCTTTAGTTTAATCTTTACCTGACGTAGATGCTGACTTTAGTTTAATCTTTATCTTTAGTTTAATCTTTACCTGACGTAGATGCTGACTTTAGTTTAATCTTTATCTTCAGTTTTATCTTCACCTGACGTAGACGTTAGTTTTATCTTTCTCTTTACCTGACGTAGACGCTGACTTTAGTTTTATCTTTCTCTTTACCTGACGTAGACGATGACTTTATCTTTAGTTTAATCTTTACCTGACGTAGACGATGACTTTATCTTTAGTTTAATCTTTACCTGACGTAGACGATGACTTTATCTTTAGTTTAATCTTTACCTGACGTAGACGATGACTTTATCTTTAGTTTAATCTTTACCTGACGTAGACGATGACTTTATCTTTAGTTTAATCTTTACCTGACGCAGACGTTAGTTTTATCTTTCTCTTTACCTGACGTGGACGATGACTTTAGCTTTCTCTTTACCTGACGTAGACGTAGACATTAGTTTAATCTTTATCTTTAACCCAGTGCTTCTCAATTATTTTTTGCCGCGCCCCCCCTGGGAAAGAGAAAATGCTTCACGCCCCCCACTCACCGCGGTGACTAAAATCAGATTATTATCTATAAAAAGTGTATAAGTAGCCTATATTTAAAAGTGTATCCTTTTAAAGATTAACAAAAGAAAAAAAATCAATATCAACTTGAAACAAAGTTCAACAAATATTAACTTTATTTTGTACATTTAAACTTTGCAAGTTTATATGTATGTTTTTTATTCATATTTTTTGCAGTGTTATTTTTACAGTGTAGTCAGCTTCACAGGCTGAATAGAAAAGGCTTTGAGCGGCGCTGGGCGCTGTTTATTCCACAAATGATCAGAGCCGTACCGTTTGTGTTGAGTAAAGTTGGTGAAATGATGTGGCAGATCAGGCGTTTTACCGCGGACACGCGACCTCGGGCGTGTTGACGCTGCTCTGTCCCGGTTGAGAGAGCGCGCGGTGCCGGGGCCGTTCTTTCCACCTGTGTGTGTCTGGCGCGGTGCGCGAGAAGCCTGGACCGCTGCTCACAAACACAAGCGGAGAGACGCGGAAATGTACCGACACCGGCACCACGATCAAAGCAGGGCAGACAAGGCGCGTGAACGGGACAGATTTTATGAAACGCGCTGATTCAGAACCGATAGGGCTGGAGCTTATTGATCTAGTGGACTGTTACGCGCCCCCCTGGCATCGCATCACGCCCCCCCAGGGGGGCGCGCCCCACTATTTGAGAAGTACTGCTTTAACCTGACGTAGACTTCCGTTTTCTCTTTACCTGACGTAGACGATGACTTAAGCTGTAGTTTTCTCTTACCTGATGTAGACCTTAGTTTTCTCTTTACTTGACGTAGACGTTAGTTTTATTTTTACCTGAAGTAGACGGTGACTTTATTTTTCTCTTTACCTGACGTAGACGATGACTTTAGTTTAATCTTTATTTTTACCTGACGTAGACGATGACGTTAGCTGTAGTTTAATCTTTACCTGACGTAGATGATGACTTTATTTTAATCTTTACCTGACGTAGACTTTAGTTTAATCTTTACCTGACGTAGACTTTAGTTTTCTCTTTACCTGACGTAGACGATGATATTAGCTGTAGTTTAATCTTTACCTGACGTAGACGATGATATTAGCTGTAGTTTAATCTTTACCTGACGTAGACGATGACCCCGACGCTCCACATGTCCAGCGAGCGGTTGTAGCCTTTGTTGCGCAGAACCTCGGGCGCCAGATAAGCGGGAGTTCCTACGACAGAGCGACGGAAAGACTTCTCTCCGATGATGCGAGCGAAGCCGAAGTCGCACAGTTTCACCTGCACAGAGAGTTTAACGTTCAGACAAAAGAACAAAAGAACGTTAACGTGCTTCTGCAGCTGGAGTCGGCTCTGACCTGAGGGAACGGGTCGGCCGATGCCAGCAGGACGTTCTCCGGCTTCAGGTCACAGTGAACGATGTTTTTAAAGTGAAGATGCCTCAGAGCCACCAGGATCTGCAACGAAAAAACAGTTTTAATGTGGTTAAAGCAGCGTTTTCCAACCTTTTTGTCACAAGTATCCCTCAAAACTTTATAGAGCTCTTCAAAAAGTGTTCCAATCTTACTAATCTTACTAATCAGGCTTTGGCATGCCATACCAGCTCGCCAAAGCCTGATCCCGTCAGATTTCAGATTTCAGAAGCTAAGCAGGTTTGGGCCTGGGCAGTACTCGGATGGGAGACTCTGAGGAACCTCAGGTGCCATAGCCATCACCCACATTGCCTAGTCTGGTTCAGGTGTGTGTGTGAATGGTTGGTGGTGGTCGAGGGGCCGATGGCGCAAAATGGCAGCCTTCCTTTCGTCAGTCTGCCCCAGGGCAGCTGTGGCTACAATAGTATCTTACCACTACCCATGTGGGATGAATGATGCAGAATGTGAAGTGTCTTTGGGTGTCATGAGAAGTGCTGTATAAATCCAATACATTATTATTATTACACTTTAGGCCCTGGTGGTGAAGTTGTGTTGTGCTGGAAGAAAATACCTACAAGTGTCTACTTTCATTTACAAAAAGAATTGTTATTCTACATTAATCTGTTCTCTTTTATAGACATTTAAAATTCCTTGTTTTCATTAGATTTCAGTGTTTGATGAGAAACTTTGGAGAAAACGTCCTTTTCCTAATGCTGCGTTCAGACCGGACAGCGTCTTGGCGTATTTGTGTCCATTTTCATGTTAAGTCAATGTAACCGCGTCTTGAGCGCTTAAGTGAATTTTCCGCGCGTATTGACGTCTGGGGCATCAGTTGACGCGCGTTTAGGCCTCTGAAAACGCGGCGTCTTGCGGATTAGAAGCTCAAAGCTGCGGCCGCCGCAGAAGTTGGGAAAATCATCTTCAGACGCGTTGGAAGTCAGCCAATCAGAGACTCCACTCCTGTGACATGTGACATGTTGTTCCCCTGTCACATCAAGAGGAAAGGACGACTGTTTACTGAAGTCTTTTAATAACTTTTTAACGAAAGGTGGCTTGTTTGGGGCTTTTTTCAAAGACTTGGCCGTTCGTTGTTTTGAAAATCTGGAGACACGGCAAACACGGGACATGATCTGGACTTACAACGCCTCACATGGATGTATTAAAATGCCCGGTGCCGTGTTTAAACCTGCTGTACGACCGGAGGAGCTGAGGAGGACAGAGACAGCAAAAAGACACTGTCTGGAGGAGGAGAAAGTTGTGTGATCGGGTAAGCTCGTTTTATAAATGCAACAAGCCTCTCTCTCTCTCTCTCCTTCTCTCTCTCAACGTGGTCTGTCTACGAGCAAACAAAGTCTGTACACAAGCAGGAGGTCGAAGCACTTTGGGGCGTTAAAAGTGTCTTTTTGTCCACCAAAGCCTTGACGCGCGTCAGAGCAGCTTAGAAGCTTATTGAGGCGTCAACAGCATAAATAACCGGCGAATTTTCACGCGCGTTTAGGCGAATTTAGACGCAAATAAGCTGTCCAGTGTGAACGCAGCATTAAACAAACCTCGTGTCAGTGTTGTTTTCCTCTGTTCTACTTTTTGGTCAAAGAACATGAGCCACTACAATGAAAGTAGTTTTGACCTCGTCAGTAGCTCGTTTTTTTGTTGATTATTCAATCTTTGTATTAACACACGATCTACCTTAAATGTGGGACAAACAAACAGACGTTATCAGTTGACACTGACACTTTGACACTGACACTTTGCGCTGACCTGGGAAGCACAGAACTGTCAAAAGATTCAGCAGCGGATTCTACGAGAAATCCTGCCCACTTTGGAAAAACTAGCCCATGAGAGCCAAGCTGCCACACAGCTCTGCCAAACAGTCTGCTCAGCTCAGCCCGCCACGAACTGAAGAACAACGGCTGTAAGAACAACATGACGTTCGGACATCGGCTGAAGTATGAATTGGCCTTAATATGTCTCACCTGTGTGACCATGACTTGGTGATGCGTTTACTGACTCACCTGTGTGACCATGAACTTGGTGATGCGTTTACTGACTCACCTGTGTGACCATGAACTTGGTGATGCGTTTATGACTACTGTGTGACATGACTTGGTGATGCGTTTACTGACTCACCTGTGTGACCATGAACTTGGTGATGCGTTTACTGACTCACCTGTGTGACCATGAACTTGGTGATGCGTTCAGGGAGCCGTCCTTTCTCACTGGACAGAATCATCTCCAGCATGTCTCCGTGAAGTTTCTCCATCACCACAAACACTCGCTCTGGAGTCTCGAACATGCAGTCCAGGTTTACTACGCCCGGGTGGTGCAAACTCTGAAAGAAAGTCACAAAAATACAGTTATACTACGCCGGGATGATGTAACTCTGATTAAAAAACACAGTGACCCAGCATTTACACCAGGAGATGCAGCAGTGCGTAACGTAGCAGAGCAAAATACGTGTGAATTTTCAGAAGCTTCAATCTACACTAGACCCGTCAACACACATTAATTAAATAAAATAAAAAATGCTGCTCACATAATATAAATTAGTTGAGTGAGGAGGAGCTTAAAATTGTAAAACAGAAGTGTAATGTTTTTCAAAGAGAAGTTACAGCTGCTGCATTTGCAGATTTTACATCAAAGTTTTACCTATTTACATCGTACTAGCTTTAATTTTTCTTCTATTTTTCACCCCATCACTCAATTAATATTATAGGTCAGATTTAGGCAACGCTCTCTCGCTCTCTCATACACGTACACGTGCGTTGGCGCACAAACAGACACCGCAGCACCGAGGAGAGCAGCCCTGAGGAGGAAAACAGACACAGGTTGGGCTAAAACGACTCATACTGTATAAGACGAATGTGAACAAAGGGAACAGTGTTGATTCCACAGATCAAGACAGTCTCACTAGCAAGCGTACATATAGCACGACACAAAAAACAGCGTATTTTGAGCACGATGTCAGGTGCTCAGCCACGTGGGGACGTTTTCTTCAGGTGAAACAGGTAAGTTTAGGCTTTAGTTACTAAAATGTGTAAGTTTAGGTCTGGGGCTTGGGGCAGGTTAAGATTAGGATCAGGATTTTGTTAATATTCATAAATACGAACACGTCTTAACAACCACCATAGAAATGAACTGGGACTGCGACGCCTGACATATTTACACAAAACAGCCGTGAACTCGTGCTAATACATGCATACGTAATTTACAATTTTTAAATGTACACTTTACTGTGAGATCGGGCTGCACAGACACATTCGTTACATGTTCAGCTGTAAAATTATTATTATTTTATAACAGTTTGACTCATATTTATGGAGAAAAGAGTATCTGAAGGACGTGATTTAAAAAGAAAGTTGGTGTTTGAAGTCAGAAAGTTTGCGACGTGTTTCCCAAATAACAACAAAGGTGTTCTAATTCTTACGTTTCTCTAAAAAGCTTGATAAATTAGAACTCTGACCTAATTTGAGCGACCTGTAGCATATTTACAGCCGTCAGACGCGTCTCACACTGTTGCTGTAAACTGTTCAAACCAGATCAGACTTGGATTCTGAGCGATTCCTGCGCGATGACGCGCTGCTTGCAGTTACGCGCTGCTACTGCGCCGGTGTAAAGTGGGGGTAATACTATGCCCAAGTGGTGCAAACTCTACCAATAAAACAAAAACATAGTTATACTACGGCCGGGATGATGTAAACTCTGATAAAAAACATTTAAATAAGCCTTGAACCGTGTCTGGATGGCGTAAACTGTGAGAAAAGTCTGAAGTTTTAGAGCTTCACCTGTAAAATGGCGACTTCGTTTCTCAGCTGTGACTCCTGCTTCGTGGGAAATCTCATTTTGTCGATGATTTTTATGGCCACGTCTCGACCCGACTTCCTGTGCTTCCCTTTCAAAATAAAACACGACATGTTTAACTCAACAGCGACGCAGTTTCATCAGATTTAAATGTTAATGATAATAATAAAATACCTCCGTAGACGATTCCGAACTGTCCGGAGCCTAAAACCTCGTCAGGGAAGATCTGGTACACAGAGTTTATGTCCTGCTCAGAGGAAAGACGACGTTTGTAAGTTATTTTTATTAGATTTACATTACTTAAGTGATATTTGTGAAGCCAGACTCACCACATTCTCCTGGATCTGACAGTTGGACACAGAGATACTGATGGAAACTTCAGCTGTGAACACACAAAGAGTCAAGTTCGGTTTAAGACGAGACACATCAGGTGAAACTTATTTATTCTGAGGTTTTTGGTCAGTTTGCTCTCTCAGTACACAGTTTTCTAAAGACATTTTAATATTTTAATTCACAGAGTTCAGTGGAACATTAATATTCTTCAAATGCATTTATCTTCACAGAGTCGTCAATGTGAGTCTCTGAAGTCACTCTGATGCTGCGTTCAGACCGGACAGCGTTTAAGGCGTCTAAATTCACACGTTAAGTGTATTTTGCCGCAGAATATTTTCGAAGGTGACCCCCCCACAGGCGCCCAAAACGTCCAACGCGCGTCGGGCGTGGGTCAAAAGAACTCTTTACTCTCCAACGCTTCTTCTCGTTCTCTTGTTTGTGTCAGTGTTTGTTCTGCTCTAGGACAGATGATGAGAGAGGGAAGAGAGAGAGACTGTCTCTGTTCCTCCGTGTCACGTCCTACAGCAGGTTTAAAATTTGGAATAGATTCATGTGAGCCAGTCCAGAGGCTGTACTACGAAGTCGCTGAACTTATCTTGGATAAGTTTCTCTAACCGGGTTGACTAACCCAGATATGAGCCTCTCTTGATAACTGTCCTACGAACGAGTTCACAACTGGATCTGTTACCTGGATTTTCTCAATGAGTCGTGCGCGTTCACGGGAGAGGCGGGGTTAACGCGAAACTGACCATCAGAACACCCTGAAGTTGCGGACTTTCAAACTGAGGAACCGTCAATCATGAAGCGACATACGGTATAAATCTAGAGCAAAGGAAACGCGCTGCAACTTCAAATGAGAGTCTGAGCTTAATCAAAGCCATCACAGACACAGAAGTTACAGAGTATTTTCAATGTCCTGGCCTCGATATAACAGACTAAAACACAAATGTGCATGTGATCATGACGAGCTCATCGTCGATTCCGTTTAGTCCCTGAATGAGTCGTGTTCTTTATGCTGAGTTCACAATATGATGCGTAAAATTATCCTAAGCCAAATGCTGCACAAGGTGCAGTCATTAATTTATTCTTGACAATTGAAGAATTATGAATCATTCCACGCTTATGTGATTTAAACTGATTCTCAGTCTCTGTTAAGATCTCATCCTGCTTTAATAATATTGTGGTTTACGTGCCGTGCGCATTTCGCATTGATATAAAAACGCCGTAACTTTCACATTTCCTCATTTCTCCGCTGCCTCTCTCATCTCTTCTCTCGTCGGCCTCTTTGTACACACGGCGTTAATTCCGTCTCTGATGTGGCCCAGCGCTCGTCTTTTTAACTTATTCGGGAGCTTATCCCTGTGCGGAGAGGTTATGATTTGCCGCCTGTTCCATAAGATCTACTCCGATAGGCACGTGATCGTTTCGTAGGACCGAGACCAGGGTTTAACCCAGAACTTACGTCGTAAACCCAAATCTAGCTTCGTAGACAAACGGGCTCAGGATCAGGTCTTATGTTGTTTGTTTTGTTGAGTAAACCCAGTGGTCCATTTCCTCTGGATGTGAGAGGAGAACAGCAGCAGGTCACATGACACAGGAGAGACAGAGGCGAGGATTGGCTGATGTCGACTACCAACGAAGGGATTTTCACAACTCTTGCGTTGCCGTAGGTTTGAGCTTTCACTTCGAAGACGCTGCGTTTTCAGAGGCATGAAGGCCCCAGACGCCAAGACGCACAAACGCTCAAGGGTTTACATTGACTTTAACATTGAAATGGACGCAAAAACACAAATAGGCTGTCCGCTCTGAACACAGCATTACACAAACCTAACTTTTTTTGATTAGAGACGCACAGATCCAGCTTTTTCAGTTCTATAAAGATTACGATACTTAGCTTTAAGAATCTGCAGAGACCTGACACCAGTGTAGGGACTTCTTATTATCAAAACTCAATTAATTGTATTAGAAAAAAATTTGTTATTTTTTGTGCAAGTCACAACTTAACTTAATGTGAATAAATTTCAAGTGTTATGAGAAGTCTGGGTCAACATCAGTTTATAATATCAACGTTGCATCAAGTCTTGATAAAGAAAGTTTTTACTCGTAGATTTGTTTATATTTAATTCCATGCTTGATTCTTTAAAGTCTAACAAATGCATCAAATTAGATTGTTTTCTGCCCCAACTCTTCATAGTGAAATGTCACTGTTACAGCAGCAGACTTACTCAATTTTATCACAAAATACTAACGAATGTTTCTGCAGTGATTAATAGTAAACGCATTTTGACGTTCTCTGATTGCTCAGAAGAAGACTCCAGTCATTGTGACAAACCATTTTTGGTGTGTCACAATTAGTATTAATCACTGCAGAACTGAGCTTCAGACATGCTTTTGTATTTAATTGTAGGACTTTAAACCTGCTCATTCGAAGAGCTCTGGTTCTGCTCCATAAACGACTCACGACCGCGATATGCAAAGTTAGTGTTGGACAGTTACATGACAGCTTAGAATTCTGTTTTTTTAATAATCACAACTAAACACAGAAGAGTGGGCGGAGCTAGGTGAAAACAGGATTTCTCACTGTGTTGGTGGTTGGTGTGGGACACTCCGGTGGACACGGCCGGCATCAGAGCGTGTTGAATGGCCATCTCCCACATCCGAGCCACGTCCTGCCCCACGCCGCTCACCTAAAACACAAAACACAAGATTAACTTTAGTAAACAGTGAGGATGTTGTCTTGTGTTCTCTGTCAGTTCTGAGATCAGGGGGTCTGGGGGTTTCTCTCCCAGAAGTTACTGAATTTATGAAAGAAATTCTAAGAACAAACAGTGACAGACTCAGTGACAACTGTGTGAGTGACAGAAGTCTGACTCCTGCGTTACTGCGCCTGATCCTTCACAATCAGAGAATTTAAAAGAGTCATGTTCTACACCTGACGCGGTCTTGGTCAGTCTTTATTTGTCTTAACGTGCTTTTTAGTCGGTGTAATCCCTCGTTCGTCCAGGAGAGGTCCAGAGTACAAAGTTTTCATCTGGACATGTGTTTAAAGATCGAGACATTTTGACTCTCATGAATCATTTGAAAATGACTTTCACATGAGAGTCGAAACATGTTAATTGTTAAATTGTTCTAATGAATGTATTCAAGTAAAATTAGGTTCTTGTATTATACAACTGATGTTTAATTAATGAACAAAATCTTATAATTTAAATTCATTATAAAAAAAATCTTAAACTAAAAGTAGATCGCTAGCTGGAAAAGTGTGAGCACCCTGGTGTAGATCATCTCCAGGGGAAAGTCCACAGCACTGATTGTCTTCGCAGAGCAGGACAGAGCAGGCTTTAGTGAGCTTAGTCACAAACAAGACTGTGAGCTCTCTACTGCATGAGCTGCTCCACAAGAGACAACTGAGGAACAAGGACTATGGGGGTATTCCATGAAGCGAGCTAAGCCAAAGCCTGGCTTATTTGCCAATCTAGGCTTATGAAATCTCCATTTCCGTTCCACTAACGGGCTAACCAGAGGTGACGCTGAGTTGCCGCAGTAACAAGTGCCAGACATAAACCTGGTCTGGACCAGGCTAACGTCAAGATTATTTTAGCTTTGTCTCAAAAAACGTCTTAAATCACATGTTTATCCTCGCACACTTCCACAACTGTGTGAAATCTCTCTGTCTGTCACAACACAACTTATAATGTCACTTTTATTCACTTTTATTTACTTGGCATTGGCACTAGAGAGCCGCTTTCGCTGTTCTTTTCTTTTCTTTTTTCTTTTTTGAGCCGCTCTCGCTGTGGAGAGACGCGTTTGTAAGAGCAAACGTCACATTGGCCACCATATTTAACTAGAAAATTAATGTGCATCTAAACTACAAAAGATTTAGCACAGACATGCAGCTTTTGTCTAAGGATGAAGCAACGAAAGCAGGACTAAAGTTGAGAGCCGTGGAGTTGCTGCTGTTTTTACTCACAGAAGCGCTTCATCACATCTCTCTCCCTCGTCTCTCCTCACACACGACACACTCCTGCTCTGATTGGTCAGTTCTGGTTGTGAAGAGTTACGCTACAACTTTGTGACAACTTTACGCACCGGGACTAGTTCCACATGCGGAGTGGAAAACGTGCATTGCATTAGAAAACAATGAGCCTATTCACAAATACGATGATAAATCCTCTGGATCTCCTTCGCATAAACTGCCTCGTCTTTCTCCGGCAGCGCACAGGAGGGGAGGGGCTGCCTCTCGCTCCCCGCATCAGAATAAACCAGTATAAACTGAAAACTTTTGCGTTGCAAATCAAACTAGAGTCCGTGTGCACTTTGGCTTCTCTTGTGTTCGTTAGATCATGAGAAAAAACACTTTTCTCTCTCATTCTCAGTGATGTCTTTGCTCCATTGATCTGGACTCGTCACATTCAGCGGGAGCCAAAGCTCACAGCCCCAGATTAATCTTCAAGCTTGAATTATCGTTGTTCAGACTCAGGTTTATTTCTTTCATGGAACCACTTGAGGCTTAAGTTGGAGATGAAGCTAGTTTCAGCTCAGGATTTTAGGATAAGCCTAGACTTGTTAAGCCACTTCATGGAATACCCCCAATGTCTTTCACTGTCACACCAACAGACTTGAACAGTCTGTACTGCCCACAGCAGCCAGACTGCAGAATATTTGTATATATTGTTTATGCCAATTATGCTGTAATTCCATTTTTAACGTGCAAGCATGAATTTAATCAATCAAATCAAATTAAAAAAAGAAGCTAAACTAATACAATACAAGGAAATTACAAAGTCTAAAAAACAAAGTGGATTTTTCCAACGTTTTTTAGAAACCAGACAAAACATAGTATATTTAACACAAATACTAAAGTCTGACAGGTTTGTTGTGTGTGTTTGTGTAGAACGGATTTGGAACACCTGGACACTCAGTCCAAAATGTTGTGTGATGTTTGATCACTAGTAATCTGAACATTATATTTGGAAAATTCATTCTGTCTTCTTTTAGAAACTGTCAGGTAAATGAGCACCTAGCTATACACTGTCTTATTACACGAAAAAATAAAGACATTTCTCAGTACCAAAGGAGTAATGTTCTGTGTGGCTTCTATATTCTAGTCCACTAAATCTACAGACTGTTCATGAGCTATTTGTCGTTATAACTTCATGTTATAAAAACGAGTCCTATTGACAAGAAGTAAAGCTCATGAGAGATACAAAATATTTATTCTCCAAACTGTGTCCAGAGTCTTTGATTTTGTGAACTGCTGTGATTAAACTCATGTGTCCAGAGACGTCTAACTCTCAGCTCTGTGTTTTCTCCAGGTTGGTTTATCCCAGAGCTAAAAGAGTGTAAATATTTATAAATCCTGTGTTTACCAGTAAACTGCTGGTGCTGAGGCCACACTCCGACCTCGACACGTTTTCTCCCACGTAATAAACCAGCGCCGTGGTGGAAATCTCAAAACAGTGAGGGTTCGCTCCGTCGGGAAGAAGAGAGAAGGTCTGAGCGGGTTCTAGAGTCAAGATCTCAGACAGAGGGATCTCCTGTAAACAACAAACAAACAAACAAAAGAGTAAACAAAGAGAGAAGGTCTGAGCCGGTTCTAGAGTCAAGATCTCAGACAGAGGGATCTCCTGTAAACAACAACAAATAAACAAACGAGTAAACAATCCATCAGGAAGAAGAGAGAAGGTCTGAGCCGGTTCTAGAGTCAAGATCTCAGACAGAGGGATCTCCTGTAAACAACAAACAAACAAACAAACAAACAAACGAGTAAACAATCCAAGAGGAAGAAGAGAGAAGGTCTGAGCGGGTTCTAGAGTCAAGATCTCAGACAGAGGGATCTCCTGTAAACAACAAACACACAAACAATAGAGTAAACAAAGAGAAAAGGTCTGAGCCGGTTCTAGGGTTAAGATCTCAGACAGAGGGATCTCCTGTAAACAACAAACAAATAAACAAAGAGTAAACAATCCAACAGGAAGAAGAGAGAAGGTCTGAGCGGGTTCTAGAGTCAAGATCTCAGACAGAGGGATCTCCTGTAAACAATAAACAAACAAACAAATGAGTAAACAAAGAGAGAAGGTCTGAGCAGGTTCTAGAGTCAAGATCTCAGACAGAGGGATCTCCTGTAAACAACAAACAAACAAACAAAAGAGTAAACAATCCATCGGGAAGAAGAGAGAAGGTCTGAGCCGGTTCTAAAGTCAAGATCTCAGACAGAGGGATCTCCTGTAAACAATAAACAAACAAACAAATGAGTAAACAAAGAGAGAAGGTCTGAGCGGGTTCTAGAGTCAAGATCTCAGACAGAGGATCTCCTGTAAACAATAAACAAACAAACAAACAAGTAAACAATCCAACAGGAAGAAGAGAGAAGGTCTGAGCCGGTTCTAAAGTCAAGATCTCAGACAGAGGGATCTCCTGTAAACAATAAACAAACAAACAAACAAGTAAACAATCCAACAGGAAGAAGAGAGAAGGTCTGAGCAGGTTCTAACTTTAAGATCTCAGACAAACAAACACATGAAGAACACAGAGACACACAGAAGTACAGTTATGCTTCTTGTGTCTGTAGATGGTTTAAAGTGAATGAAAAGTGAAAGTGAAAGTAAAAGTACCTTGTAGTATTTGCTGCTGGTGTCGTTCTGGAACAACGTGATGCATTTACTGTCCAGCCTCCAGTAATGTCTCTTCCTCTGAAACACAAACACACAAAACAGTTAAAGTTCTGGGTTTGGAACATTCAATTGAACTGATCTCAAAGCCGAACAAACTTTGTATTTTGTCGACTAATAACAGCAGAAACGTGAAGTGGTTTAGCTGAAAATTTGGAGGAAAACCATTGAGTTATTATGACTAAGACCGTAACTTTTTGCACACATTATGTTTTTCCATTAACTCCAATACATTTCACCATGGAGAGACTCAGAAGATTCTTTATTGAGTGTAACTTTGGCAGAAGACATGGCGATGATTAGCACGGTCAGATTAAGTCGATTAGATCTGGAATATATGTCTTCCCCCAGGGCTGCACACTGGCGGTGGTCGAGGATAAACCAGGAGAGAAGATTATGATTCAGGGAGAGACCAGGGGTGATGAAGGTGATCCAAAAAAGTGGGCGATGAGGATAACCTCTCCTGTCCTTAGACCCTCCTTCTCAGCAAGAAAAAACTCTAAACCCAGTAGGGAAAAAGAGAAACCTTGAGAAGAACCAGGAGAGATCCACTATGGGCGGACAGACTGGAGATGTGGCAGGACTGACATGCCTCAAGAGGCCTGTACTACGAACATCACTGAACTGATCCTCGATAAGTTTCTCTAACTCGGGTTGACTAACTCAGACATGAGCATCTCTGGATAAACTTAACGCAAACTGACCAATCAGAAAGCCCTAGCTGCGCTCTTCAAACGTGAGGAAACGTCAATCATGAAGCGATATACGAGTGTTAAAATCGAAGCGAAGGAAACGCGCTGCAGCTTCAAGTATGCGCGTAAGAAACTTGTGCAGACATCACCAGACATTAATAGATCGACTATAGTGTCTTTAGACAAGTCTTTTGTCTGAGTCAAAGTGATGCGTAAAGATCCACAGCCAAATGTGCACAAAGTGCAGACATTCAATATTTCTGACAAGGAAAGCGTTTATTAATCATCACACATGTTTTCTTAAGTCTTACTGTTACATAAGATCTTATGGCTTCTCTTATAAACAGGTTACGTGTGCATCGCATCTTAAAGAATATGCTGACTTTTGTATTTCCTCAATTCTCCGCTCCTCTCTCTCTCTCTCTCTCTCTCTCTTCACAAACGCCTAAATTCTCGTCTCTGATTGGCCAGCGCCTTGTCTTTTTAACTTATTCAGAACTTATCCTGGTCCGGAGCAGGTTATGAGTTTGTCTCATGTTGCCATAGAGATCTGTCCTGATAGGAACTGATCCAGTTTCGTAGAACCAGACCAGGTTTAACCCAGAACTTATCTCACTAAACCCCAAATGGCTTCCTAGTACAGGGCTCAGAGCAGTTAACAGTGTTAGATTGCATTCACAAACTGAACCGGACTCAGCTCGAATGAGAACCAAAGTTGGAACATTGTCCCTTTTTCTAAACTGACTCAGTTCTGTTCACACTTTTACCAATGGAACCAGCGCAGTAGAGACACATCTGCCTTTATTTAAAGGTTTATACAGATATATTTCTCATGTGAACAGTGCCAGAGTGTCTTTGCTGGTGTAGTGGACCATGCAGCCTTCCTTCATCACATTGTCTTTAGTTTATTTAACAGTTTATACAGATATATTTCTTGTTTTTATTACCAGTGTGTCTTTGCTGGTTCACATCCAGCCTTCCTTCATCACGTTGTCATTAGTTTATTTAACGGTTTATACAGATATATTTCTCATTTGAACATTACCAGTGTGTCTTTGCTGGTGTAGTGGACCATCCAGCCTTCCTTCATCACGTTGCTGCTCTTTCTCTTCGTGTGTTTGACCGACTGAACGATTCTCATCAGAGGAATGTTGTTACTCGTCGTCGGGCTGAAAACAACAAAAACAAACATGTCAATAAATATAAACAAAAATTAATCCTGTTCTAGACCTGTTTAAGTCCCTGATGGCCGTGTTGGTGTGGTCCAGGTCTGGATCATCTTTGGCTCCAGTCTCCAACAGAAGTCCTGGTTTAGTCCAGTTTTTAAATTAAGCCCTGTTTGCAGTGTGAGTGTGGTTCATGAAACTGCAGTCTTCTCCACTCGTCCACAAGTGTCTGCACTTCACAGGCGTCAGTGTTGTGTCTCACTAGTGGGACAACATCGCCCTTCAAGCAGCATTTTGTCCTCGCTGGGTCCTGATTTTGAGACAGCGGAGAGAGCTGTGGAGTCCAGTCAGGACCTAAAGTGTTCTGATCGCACCTATCGCCCAGCGCAATGTTAAAAATGCCCATTCCAGAAGTCTTACTCATGAGTCCTGCAGGAATTCATGCTCGATGCAGGTCTCTATACATGCCTCTGATCGTTCACACAACAGAACAAGACATCAAAGAATCTGGAAACAGTTTGGAAATGAGGTATTTGTCTTGACAAAAGTTTCCTCAGACATTCTGGAATTTTGCTTGGCACCAAAAAGCAGCAGCTGTCCCTCCCTCCTCAGGCTGGACGAGCATATTTACACCTCTCGCTCCTGTTTATCAGTAACTGGATACGAGAGGCTGTTGAGATCAGGAAGCGAGGCACAAAGACCATCAACAGAGACGAAGGAGCTTTATCTTTGGCTCACACCTGGGACTCCCTTCTCCAGAGACATTCACCAGGCGGGGGCAGACGTGGTCAGTCTGATAAATCTGTCAAACTGGCCACGTCTGTGAAGATTCTATAAGAGAGACGTCACACCAGACTCACCTCTGTCAGGTAAATGAGCACCGAGCGTATTACAACTGTCCTATTACAAGAAAAATAAAGATAAACTATCAGTAACTAGTTCTGAAATATGTGTAAGGTTAGAGTTAGAGTTAGGATCGGGGTTTAGGTTTTTGCAGTTTGGTTCAGATCATGGATATGGAAAAAGTAAAAAGGTGACACATGAAGTCATTTTTGAACTTTGCCATTAGACGCTTCTCCAAACAAGACACAAAGTCCAGTCAGGATCTTAGAGAGGTCAGAGGTCTCTACTGTCAGAACCATGTGGGACAATATTTCGACAAGCCCCTGATAAACTGATAAACGCTCGTGCTGCAGGACGTCAGGTTTAGTATCGGCTGGCTCGCTTTGGCCCTGGTGTAAAGCAGGACTATGAAAGTACATGGTCCTAGAGATCAGCCCCAAATAGAAAAGCTCTGCACCAGGGCCGAGCAGCGCCGAGCAGAGTATGGAAAAGCCCTGCATGTGTTTAAGTCCTGCTTTAGTATCACTGGCTTTAGTCCAGCTTTACAATCACTGGCTCCGGTCTCCAAGGTTTAAACTTGTTTAGACCTGTTTAAGTTCTGGTCTCAGTCCTGCTTTAGGCTCGGTTGGAGTCGTTTATGTCTGGATTGTTGCTACCTCCGATCTCAAACAGACGTCCTGGTTTAGTCCTGTTTTAGTCCCGGTCTAGTACCAGATGGCCCGGTTAGACTCGTCCAGGTCCTGGTCCCTGGTGTTTTAGTCTTGTTCTAGTCCCGGTCTAGTACCTGATGGCCCGTTAGACTCGTCCAGGTCTGGTCTCTGGTGTTTAGTCCTGTTTAGACCTGGTTCAGTCCTGCTCTAGTACCTGATGGCCCGGTTAGACTTGTCCAGGTCCTGCTCTAGTACCTGATGCCCGGTTAGACGTCCAGGTCCTGGTCTAGTACCTGATGGCCCGGTTAGACTCGTCCAGGTCGGTCTCTGAGGTTTAGTCCTGCTTTAGTACCTGATGGCCCGGTTAGACTTGTCCAGGTCCGGTCTAGTACCTGATGGCCCGGTTAGACTCGTCCAGGTCCTCTTTAGTACCTGATGGCCCGGTTAGACTCGTCCAGGTCCTTCTTTAGTACCTGATGGCCCGGTTAGACTCGTCCAGGTCCGGGTCTCTGGTGTTTAGTCCTGTTTTAGACCTGGTTCAGTCCTTCTTTAGTACCTGATGGCCCGGTTAGACTCGTCCAGGTCCTGCTTTAGTACCTGATGGCCCTGTTAGACTCGTCCAGGTCCGGGTCCTGATGGCCCGTTGACTGGTCCGGTTTAGACCTGGTGTTTAGTCCTGTTAGACCTGTCAGTCCTCTAGTACCTGATGGCCCGGTTAGACTCGTCCAGGTCCGGGTCTAGTACCTGATGGCCCGGTTAGACTCGTCCAGGTCCGGTCTAGTACCTGATGGCCCGGTTAGACTCGTCCAGTCCGCTTAGTACCTGATGGCCCGTTAGACTCGTCCAGTCGGTCTCTGGTGTTTAGACCTGTTTTAGTCCGGTCTAGTACCTGATGGCCCGGTTAGACTCGTCCAGGTCCGGGTCGTCCCCTCCGCCCGTCTCCAGCAGCAGCGCTCCCTCTGATGACATCACTTCCTCCAGCTCGTCCATCAGACTGGCTCTTCTGCCGCCGTCGTGTTCGTCTGACTCCGCCCCCGGACTCAGCAGCTCTGAAACGATTGGACAGGCTTTAACGACGCTCTCTGGTCCAATCAGGCGTCGGCGCTGCGGTCACGTGACTCACCTCCGTTCCTCGACACTTCTCCCAGACAGTTGTTGGGGATTTTGGCGGCGCAGCGTTTGTGGCAGTTGTATCTGCAGTCTGAGGAGCACAAACACAAACTCACATGAGAAGCTTGCAAGAACGACGGCTGAAACAGACTGGAGGGAGCTCTCAGCACAGAATGGATGTACTTGCCTTCACAGAACGTAGTGCCTCCCTGCAGGTATTTCCGGTGGATGTTTCAGTGACTTATTAGGATTAGAGTCAGGCCTTGGTTAAGTTTTAAAGGTAGAGACATTTGAAACAAACTACTTTCTGCAGACTTTACAAACTCTGGAGTCTTTGTTTCTGAGGAAAGCTGCTGCTGATGACATGATTCTCAACAGTTTCGATCGGGATCATTTTCAGCCTGGACAATTTAGGTCTTAAGGCTCTTTCACACCAAGCCGAGGGTCGCCGTCTGAACCGGTCTGGTAACTTTTTGTGTTTGGGATGAATGAGTCTGTCATTGATCAGAGGAGCGAGTCGTGGAGGTGGAGTTTTGAAGACTTGTTTGTAGAGTCTGCTTCACCAGTTGCCGCAAATGCAGCTACGTGAGGAAAACCGAAAATGACGCTCATGGAAAAAGTTTTTAGTCAAGCATGCATTGTTGTTATTTACCCGGGTTCAAACGGGACGTAAGGGGAAAGACTGCTGTTTGGACCAAGGAAAACAAAGAAAAAGATCAAACAAAGTCTAGATTGTGGCAGGAAATAGAAGTTGAGTTTAATCCATGAGGTAAGTTTGACAACTGCTTGTGGCGACTGTTGGCTGTTTGGATCATGTTTGTGTGAATGTTCTTTTACATCGGTGCTTTAAAGACACTTGAACAGACTGGGGGTTGTGTTGGTGTGAAAGACCCTTTAGATTGGCCCACTTGTTTAATCGTCTCATGTGTTTTACCGTTAGTTGAGTGCTCATGAACAGCGCTTTGGCTATTCTGCACCAAAGTTCAAATCCCGCTCATTACCTCTATCTTGATGTTTTTTAAATGTTATCTTTTTCCTGCTTCTCCGCTCATATAGCTCCCTTCTCTAATAGAACTTAATTTTATTCACAACACAGTTAATATCATGGTCCCGACACTGCTCCAACAAAGCGCGCTCACGCACACACATGAAGAGCGTTCTTGCTCAAAAGACAGAGAAACTTGTGTCTGAATAAATTAATAAATGAAATGATTAAGTCTGCACACGAATTCTACAGTGTTTGTCGTCTTTCCACTGTAGTTCCTGTTCAACTCCCCCAGTGTTACTTCACTCCCCCTGTGACTCCTTCTTACCTCCAACAGTGTTATTCACCCCTAAATCCCTCACTCTTGCACTGCAGACCTGTTCCTCTCTCTCCTCTCTCTCCCCCTCTCCTGTGACTCACTCTTGCCTCCCCTTGTGACTCTTGCACTGCAGTCCCTGTCTGAAGAGTCGTGTACCTCCCCTCTCTTCCTCCCTCTTGTCTCCCCCCTGTGACTCCCATTTGCACTGCAGTCCTCGTCTGAACAGTCACATGCGTATCTCCCCTCTGTTCCTCCCCCTCTCTCCTGTGACTCACCCTTGCACTGCAGTCCTGTCTCTCCCTCTCTCTTCCCCCCTCCTGTGACTCACCTTGTCTCCCCCTCTCTCCCTCTGCTCTCCCCTCTCCTGTGACTCACCCTTGCACTGCAGTCCTGTTTCCCCTCTCTCTCCTCCCCTGTCTCTCCCCTCTCTGTGACTCACTTTGCACTGCAGCCTGTTTCTCCCCTCCTTGCCTCCCCCCCTCTGATTCCCCTCCCCTCCTCTCTCCCCCCTTGCCTCCCCCTCTCTGTGACTCACCCTTGCACTGCGTCCCTGTCTGAACAGTCCTACGTTTCTTGCCTTTCCTCTCTCTCCTCTCCCTTCTCTCATGACTCACCTTACCTCCTTCCTCTCTCCCCCTCTCTCTGCTCCCCCCTCTCTGTGACTCACCTTGCACTGCAGCCCTGTTTCTCCCCTCTCTCCCCTCTCTTCCTCCCCTCTCCAGTGACTCACCTTGCACTGCAGTCCTGTTTCTCCCCTCTCTTCCCTCTCTTCCTCTCCCCTCTCCCCTGCCCCCCCTCCCCCCCCCCCCCCCCCCCCCCCCCCCCCCCCCCCCCCCCCCCCCCCCCCCCCCCCTCTCTGTGACTCACTTTGCACTGCAGCCCTGTTTCTCCCCTCTCTCCCCCTCTCTGTGACTCCCCCTTGCCTCCCCCTCTCTCATGACTCACCCTTGCACTGCAGTCCCTGTCTGAACAGTCCTTTGAGCAGTTTCTTGCAGAACTGGCAGACGGTGGGCCGGGTGTAGGAGTGGATGAGGAACGTGTGAGGGACTTTGATCCGGTGGAGCATTTTGTCGAGCTCGATGGGACGTCCGATGTACGACTGACAGCTGGCTCTGCGCTCGCGGGCCGGCAGGAAGTCCATGGGAGACTTCTGAGGAGAGAGAGAGGAGAGATAGAGGAGACAAGAGGGTTTAAACAGGCAGAGAGAAAAGAAAGTCATGAAAGAAGAAGACTTGTTGTCGTGTAAGTGTTAAATTAAAAGCTACAATATAATTTAATATTTGACACAAGGTCAAATCTGCTATCTCAACTCAACCCTCTGCTTCATCTCTGTTCACTGATTGGACGTTGTACTTCCTGTTTCTGGGGAACAGTCTGCAGTCCTGCGATACTTGACCAAGCTAAAACATTTCAGGTAAAGTCATATTATGTTGTACCTGACGCACATCGACATCAGAAGATTTTGTAGACGCGTTTGCTCTTATTATTTAGCTCTTCTAAACCTCGACACACCGCTAGAACAGGGCAGGGCTATTGTTACTGTTAAAGTAAACTCAAACACCACAACTGCTACGAGCACGACTACTTTAAGAGACACTCGACTAGTGGATAAATAACAAATCAGATCTTGACTTAAGAAAAAAGCTTTTTATCATGTGTTTCACTACCACACTGTAAATGTCAGTAACATGTTTGATGCTTCCTCCATCCTTTCTACATCTCTCTGGTCTGTTCTTCTGCTCGGAGGTGCATTGTCCCTCAGTAAACTGTGTCCACCTCTTTGTGCACTAAACCCTGGCCTTGTAGAGCACAGACTGCCCGCTTCAAAGAGCTTCCTCAGCTCGTCTCTCAGTGAACAAGCCTTTTGCATGAATCCAACTCTGTGGATGTCCACAGTTCTTGGTCTTACAAAGTTTTAAAAACACAGTTTGTGGGAGACGGAGACGAGGACTGGTCATCGAGAGGGGAACATAAAGTGTATGATGTGATGACCAGGGATTCACATGGACTTGTGTTTCACAAACTAACCAACGTTCACAGCTCAGTGTGGACGACTCATTTCATCTGTTTTCAAGCCGCTGTCAGAGTCATGACTCTGCCACTTGCACAGGTAATACGCACAAATAGACTTAGCTATGTCTCTCTCTTTTCTTTTCTTTTTGTAAAATCAAAAAGCCTCAGCGTTATTACAGGACATTAAAGTGCCCATGACAGGTTGAACGACTCGTTTCACACAGACGTAGTTAAGATCATTATATTTAAGGTTTTACTAAACATTTTTCACATTTCATTTCAGTTTGGCCATTTTTTAGGCATTGAAAATGTACTTCCTGTTCATCAATAATGACATCACACTGGGTGGTTGCCTAGCAACCATTTAAAAAGTGGGTCCAAACTCTTCAAATGTAACTTTTTTTTTTAAACTTGAGTCATAAAAAACAAACACTAGAACTCACTTTTGTGTTAAATGTGTGTTTACAGAGTATAAAAAGCAGTTTCTTGTGAGAAAATGTAAAATGTCTTGTCTCCACAGTGTGATGTCATCAGGTGAACTCTGCTCTACTTCCTGGTATTTTCAACACATTTTTACATTTTTCTCCACAAACTTGTTCTTGATTAACGTAAAACTATCATTTATAATTACAACAGGTATTAATCTACCAAACTAAATAAAAATCTGAAAAACGTTCAAACCTGTCATACGCACTTTAATCTATGTTTCCTTATTATGTGACCAGTATCAGTAAGATGTTTCTAATTATGGCCCATGTGAATATTCAGTGGTCATGCAACACCTAGTTCCTGGTACTTTTACGTACTAAAACAGCGTCTAAAGTAAATGTTCTGAAGACTCACCTCCATGTTGGGGCTGACGGGAGACTGGAACAGAAGAGAAAACACAATCATTAAACACAGTCTTCATACGTGTTTATAAACCTTGTACAGTATCTGACCAGCAGAGCATCGTCGCTGTAGTGCGGAGGAGAAGGTTCTGCCGATAAAGGCCGGTTCCCCAGAGTCCCCAGTCCCAGTCCCAGTCCTCCTCCCAGGGACACGTTTGAGCCGCGCCGCCTCCGAACGCCGCTGCAGTTATTCGGGATCTTAAAGGCACAGCGCTTGTGGTAATTCAACCCGCAACCTGTGAGAGAAGAACCACAGATAAACCGATAGAACCACAGATAAAACTAAAACCTGCAAGACAAGAACCACAGATAAAACTAAAACCTGCAAGACAAGAACCACAGATAAAACTAAAACCTGCAAGACAAGAACCACAGATAAACCGATAGAACCACAGATAAAACTAAAACCTGCAAGACAAGAAGTAGAAATAAAACTAAAACCTGCGAGACAACAAACAAAGAAGGAGTAAAACAGGACTGAAACAAGACTAAAGTACTAAAGCAGGACTAAAACAGGTCTAAAGCAGGACTAGACCCGGATTAAACCCGGTCTAAACCCGGTCTAAACGTGGTCTGACCTTCACACTTGAGGCCCTGCCGGACCAGGCCCCAGAGCATCTCTCCACAGTGGTCACAGAAGGTCGGAGCTCTGTACGAGTGAACGAAGAGACAGTGAGGCCGGATCTGGAAGTCTTCCACTGTGGCCGAGGCTGGAGACAGAGAAGAGAGAGACACGTGAGAAAGAGAGAGAGAGAGAGAGAGAGAGAAAAGAGAGAGAGAGACACGTGAGAGAGAGAGAGAGAGACGTGAAGAAAGATAGAGAGGGAGAGAAAGAGACACGTGAGAAGGAGAGGGAGAGAGAGAGAGAGAAAAGAGAGACACGTGAGAAAGAGAAAGAAAGAGAGAGACATGTGAGAAAGAGAAAGGTGATGTTCCACGTCCCTACAGCCAGAGGCTGTGTCTGTGTCTAGGTCGCCAACCCCTATGAGCCCCTCTGTGGGTGCTGAGCCCACATGGGGCAGACTCACGTCGCTCCTTCAGGCTGTCCAACGAGCGCTGAACCTCAGCTCCAGGCCTGACTCCAGGGTGGGGCCCAGACTTCGCCATACCGGGCGACGCCACGATCCTCAATATAAAACTTCTCATAATAGTTATAGTGAGCCACACTTGGTCTGACCCGTCCCAGGACCTGTTTGCCGGGGAAACCCACCAGGGGCATAAAGCCCCAGAAAACAAAGCTCCTATGATCATTCGGGTTCACAAACTCCCCACCACCATAAGGAGGCAGCTCAGGAGGCTCAAGCATCTGTTTCAGATGCCTCCTGGACAAAGCCTCCCTGGGACGATGTCTCAGGCCTGTCCCACCGGAAGGAGACCTGGAGGAAGACCCAGGACACGATGGAGGGACTATACTCTTCCTCTCTCTCTCTCCCACCTCCTCCCTTGTCTTCCCTCTCACTCCTTTCCCTCTTCTTCCACTTGCCTTCCTCTCTCTCTACCTTCGTCACCTCTTTTCCCTCTCTCTCTCTCTCTCCCTCTCTCCATTTTTGACTCACATTGTTGAATTACATCAACACAAAGATGTAAGTCCATTTAACTTTATATTTCTTGTAAATGCATTTAAAGGCCCTATAGTCACAGTCTTTTCCATGTGTCTAACTCTCACGTAAAAGCTCTCTCAGTGTTTCCCGGCTCTTTTAAACACGTGTGCATGATTCTTGAGTTTCCCCGGTGGTCAGACTGCGCAGGACGTCAGTGTTTGCAGCTCTCCACACTCTCTCTCTCTCTCTCTCTCTCTCTCTTTCCCTCCTTCCTCTCCACACAAGCATCCTTCAGCCAAAAACGCACCAGGCGCCCAAACAAAAACATAAACAATAATTTTAATAAACAGGGTAATTTTGTTCTGCGTAGAATGTGTAATCAGAGAGAGCGCTTTGGAACGACGCGGGAGAGAGGAAAGAGAGAGAGAGAGAGGGAAGAGAGAGAGAGAGAGGGAGAGGGAAGAGAGAGAGAGAACGACCAGAGGAAGTGTGGCCAAACGGCACTCAGAGAAACTACCGCTGCAATAAACATTTACAAATACAGCTAACAAGATATTCATCAGAGAGAGAGAGATGAGAGAGAGAGAGAGGGAGAGAGAGGAAAGAGAGAGAGAGAGGAAGAGAGGGAGAGAGAGAGGGAGAGAGAGAGAGAGGGAGAGATGGAGAGAGAGAGAGAGAGAGAGAGGAGAGAGAGGAAGAGAGGGAGAGAGAGAGGGAGAGAGAGAGAGGAGAGATGGAGAGAGAGAGGGAAAGAGAGGGAGAGAGAGAGAGGGAGAGAGAGAGGGAAAGAGAGGGAGAGAGAGGGAGAGAGAGACAGAGAGAGGGAAAGAGAGGGAGAGAGAGGGAGAGAGAGAGAAGGGAGAGAGAGAGAGGGAAAGAGAGAGAGAGAGAGAGAGAGAGGGAAAGAGAGGGAGAGAGAGGAGGGGAGAGAGAGAGGTGAGAGAGAGAGAAGAGAGAGAGAGAGGGAGAGAGAGAGGAGGGGAGAGAGAGAGGGGGGAGAGAGAAAGAGAGGAGAGAGAGGGGGGAGAGAGGGAGAAAGAGGGAGAGAGAGAGAGAGAGAGAGAGAGGGAGAGAGAGAGGGGGGAGAGAGGGAGAAAGAGGGAGAGAGAGAGGGAGAGAGAGAGGGAGAAAGAGAGGAGAGAGTGGAAAAGAGGAGATAGAGAAAGAGGGAGGGAGAAAGAGAGAGGGAGAAGAGAGAGGGAGAAGAGAGAGGGAAGAGGGAGGGAGAGAGAAGAAGAATGAAGAGAAAGAGAGATGAAGAGAGAGAGAGGGAAAGAGAGATTGAGGAAAGAGAAAGGGAGAGACAGAAGAGGAAGAAAGAGAGAGAGGGGAAGAGAGAGAGAGAGAGAGAGAGAGAGAGAGAGAGTAGGAGAGAGGGGGGTCATAGAAAGAGGGAGCAAGAGAGATGAAAGAGAGACAATACAGAGAGAGGGAGAAAGTCAGAGAGTAAGAAACAAAGACAGAAAGACACAAAGGAGAGAGCAAACAGCAGGAAAAAGAAAGAGAGATAGAGAGAATAACCGACTCACATACATGAGCTTAATCAACGTCACATTATTCTGCCCCGCCCACTTTTTTGGCAGTGTTAAGCTGCGTTTAGTTTGTAGAATCGGAGTTATGCACTAACGTCTTCCGGTCTCAGATTGACAGAGGCCGTTACACCCGGTGGCGTGGTTGCCATAGTGACAAAGTTGTTTACACCTAATACATTAGTGCATAACCCTATATTCAGTCGCTGGGTTTATTTTAACTGTGTCGTCCATGTTGGGGCTGTTACCTGAGAGAGAGAGAGTGTGACGTCCATGTTGGGGCTGTTACCTGAGAGAGAGAGAGAGTGTCGTCCATGTTGGGGCTGTTACCTGAGAGAGAGAGAGTGTGACGTCCATGTTGGAGCTGTTACCTGAGAGAGAGAGAGTGTGACGTCCATGTTGGAACTGTTACCTGAGAGAGAGAGAGTGTGACGTCCATGTTGGAGCTGTTACCTGAGAGAGAGAGAGTGTGACGTCATGTTGGGGCTGTTACCTGAGAGAGAGAGAGAGTGACGTCCATGTTGGAGCTGTTACCTGAGAGAGAGAGAGTGACGTCCATGTTGGAGCTGTTACCTGAGAGAGAGAGAGAGTGACGTCCATGTTGGGGCTGTTACCTGAGAGAGAGAGAGAGTGACGTCCATCTTGGGGCTGTTACCTGAGAGAGAGCGAGTGTGACGTCCATGTTGGGGCTGTTACCTGAGAGAGAGAGAGAGAGTGTCGTCCATGTTGGAGCTGTTACCTGACAGAATGACTTCCACCAGGTCTCCGTCTTGGATCTGATTGGCCGAGCGCAGCAGCTGCAGAACGTTCTCGGAGTTTGTGTCGTGACGGAACAGAAGGATCTTCTCGTACATCCCGTAGAACCCACACTCCGGCAGCTGAGAGAGAAACAGGATGAAGTAAGTATGTAGTATAAATAAACTTTAGTTGATGATTTAAAGTCTTTCAAAGTAGTTTGCTGTTGTCACAAAATAGAAAACATTGAACATTATGTCTACAGTTTATTTTTTGGAAAATCCAGAGGAGCACAAAAGTCTAGACCTAAAGAAAGAGAAATGAAAGGCTCGGTACCACAATCACCATGCAGGAACCAGGCTGAGCACTCTACTCTTTTGAAACCCTTACAGCAGGTCCACACTGCAGCTGAAGCCTCAGAACAGAACTCTGCGGTAATTATATGAACATCGGTGCTGTGTTTCTACCCAAACCTCAGCAACATGTAACCCCTGTGAGTCCCACAAGACTTAGAAAGTGCTTCAATGTGCCCTTGTACACAGACCCAACGACGGCGCCAGGGTGGGTCTTGGGGGGTTCCGCGACCCCCCAACCAAAGGCTCTGACCCCCCATTGCCCCCCCAAGCAAACGTATCTTCTCTGCCAAATACTGAGACGGTGCAGCGCCTCGAACTCCAGCATCGGTCCGACTCCTGACCGTGGCGTTTCATAAAATTTGTCTCGTGCACGTGAGGTCGACTCGGCCCTGGTCTATCTCTCCTTGTGTTTGCCTGGTGCTGTGCTCCGGTTCAGCGTAATGCGCGCCGTGCCACACACACACAAGCAGAGAGAACAGCCTCGCACCGGGACACGGCAGGTCAGAGAAGAGCCGACAGGACGCGTGAACGGGACACACGAAGCCATCAGCGAGGACCGGTGACACACGGGCAGTGTCCGCAGTCTAACGCCTACTATGGGACGTAATTTAGAAGTCACACACAAACTGTGGCTGCTCTAATCACAGAACAGCATCAAACTTGTATCCTGTCTGTGAAGCAGCTCCTGCCGTGTACACTGTAAAACTAACACTGTAAAAAGTATTTAAAAAATACTAACACTGCCTAATAGCTTACTAGTAGGAATAGACTAAGGCTAATAATAATAATAATAATAATAATAATAATAATAATAATAATAATAATAATAATAATAATAATAATAATAATAATATTCTCAATAATCATAATAATATTATAAAATAATATCACAAAGTTGGCTAGTAGATATGTTGTTTTTATGTAAAAGTTGAAAATGTAGGCACATGATACCATAATGTAGGCTATTGTTTTATGAGTAAAAGAACCAGACTAGAACTGTTAAGTCTGGATCAATAAACAATATATCGAGTTGTACCTATAAATCCTTAACGATTATATAGAAATTCTTTGCCCCTCCTGTTTATAAACTAGACCCCCCATCGCCCCCCAATTACATTTCTCTGGAGCCGTCGCTGCACAGACCTCGGAGCAGTACGAGCGATCGGACGAGTTTGTGGAGAAAATCTGAGGATTTAAAGGTTGTTCAGGAGCAGTGAGGCCACAGTGCAGCGCTCAGGGACTCATCTCCAGGTGTTCTTGCAAAGCTTAGTCAAGGCTGAAGAATAAAATCCAAACATGCAATCGTAGAGAGTCTATTTTTCCCAGGAGGTCGCAGTGATCTGATGCAACTTTCAAGTCATAATATGAGCATTCTTGCAGCTTTGGGCAAATCTGGAGCGCAGTGACTGGAGCTGCTACAAATCGCTTCACAAGCAACTCTCCTCACAGTCAGAAACACACTCTAAAGATCATTAAAAGAAAGTTTCCAGTCCAGAAAACCAATCTAATGTGAACTGCGTCTAAATAAAACCACTGTATTTCATCAACTCGGACTCTCGCAGTGCCACGGTCTGTACACGCGCTCCTGGTCCGGGTCTAGACCAGGACTAGACTCGCGCCAGTGCCAGGGTCCGGGTCTAGACCAGGACCAGGGTCTAGGACCAGGACCAGGACCCTCTCAGCACCAGGACTAGACTCGCCGCAGTGCCACGGTCCGGGTCTAGACCAGGACCAGGACCCTCTCAGGACTAGACTGGCGCAGTGCCTCAGTCTGTACACGCGCTCCTGGTCCGGGTCTAGACCAGGACTAGACTCGCGCAGTGCCACGGTCTGTACACGCGCTCCTGGTCCGGGTCTAGACCAGGACCAGGACCCTCTCAGGACCAGGACTAGACTGGCGCAGTGGCCTCGGTCTGTACACGCGCTCCTGGTCCGGGTCTAGATCAGGACCAGGACCCTCTCAGCACCAGGACTAGACTCGGCGCAGTGCCACGGTCCGGGTCTAGACCAGGACCCTCTCAGGACCAGGACTAGACTCCCGCAGTGCCTCGGTCTGTACACGCGCTCCTGGTCCGGGTCTAGATTCAGGACCAGGGTCTAGACCAGGACCAGGACCCTCTCAGCACCAGGACTAGACTGGCGCAGTTGCCTCGGTCTGTACACGCTCCTGGTCCGGGTCTAGACCAGGATGGATGGACGTGGATGTGACACTCGTTAACACACACAGTTGTTCATTAGACTGGTGTTTCTGAAACGACAATACAACACAACATGTTTATATATTTTGGGGAAAAAAAATCTGCCACGTGAGTATTTTTAATCGTTGCACAAAAAAAAACAAAAATCTACAATGTATTTATCAAAACACAACTGAATTATAGATCTATACCTTGTTATACAAAGCAGGACTGAAGCAGGACTAGACTGGTGAGGATCTCAGGACCTGGTCGGACCAGGACCACGTCAGGACCAGACTAAACCAGGATTATCTCAAGACTAAGACTAACTCAGGACTGGGTCTAGACCAGGACTATCCCAGGTCCAGGACGATCTCAGAACCAGGACTTGCCTCATGACTATCTCAGGACCTGGGTCTAGACCAGGACCAGGATTACCCTCAGGCCCCAGGACTAGACCAGGTTCAACGCACCCTGGTCTCCTGCGGGTAAGCGGTCTCATTACTGTCTTCCTCTTTCATGTTCTAACGGAAGCCCCCCTCCTTGTTATGGACCAGGACCCTCTCCAGGACCAGGGACGTATCTACAGGCCCGGGTCTAGACCAGGTCGAGACCAGGACCAGGTCTAGACCAAGGTTAGACCAGTCCGTCTGCTGTA
>JBBPFD010000257.1:52712-71234 GCA_038363315.1 Mugilogobius chulae | reverse complement strand
CGCACACAGCTCTAGGCGGGGGATGGAAAGTTGTTTCTTGGGCGCCACACGAGACCGAGCCAGCACAAAGGACACTTGCACTGCACCTGTGGCGTGTTCTGCCCTGAGATAAGCTACAGCACCATAAGCTCTCTCTGTGAATATGTGTAGCTCAACATTGTTACTGGCTGGGATCTCACAGGTGTATCTTCTGGGTATGATGACTTGGTGCAGCTGTGACAGTTCACTCTCCATGCTTGCCACACAGGGAGGAGTTCATCTGTGATGTGCTCGTCCCAGTCTTTGCCTTTTTTCCACAGGGCTTGGACTAGCATCTTGGCACGTGTTGTATAGGGAATGAGGAAACCAAGTGGATCATATTGACTAGCCAGCACCCGGTACACATATCTCAAGTGGGTGTCTCTGTGCCTGTAGCTCAATGTGTCAGTGCTACAGTTCCACATCAGGCCAAGAGTGGACTCTACTGGCTCTTCCTTGTGTGCAGACAGCCACAACTCACTGCTGACCGACTTTGCTTCTGCTGGCAGGTGGGAAATGACGTCAGGTACATTACAGGACCACTGTCTAATATCAAAGCCTCCAGTACCAAGGACAGCTCTTCAGTCTGTCGATGAGCTGTTTGGCTTGCTCTGTGGAAGGAAATGACTGGAGACAATTGTCCACATAAAATGCTTGTAGTACAGAGTTCATTCGTTGCCTTCTCTGAAGTCCTGGGCGTGGCGCTGTAGTGCATATATGGACTACAGGTTGTTCCGAATACACACGCCACTCGTAGACATCTGGGCTGCGTTCCTTTTCTCCATCTCCCACAGAAAGCGGAGTAATGGCTGGGCCGTGGAAGGAGACAAACCTGATGAACATACCTCGAATATCACCTCTGATTGCTACTGCTGTTCTCTAAATCTCAGCAGCACGGCCAGAAGTGAAGATCCGAGGTTTGGTCCAGGCAAGAGGTTGGTGTTAAGGCAGGCTTGTTTATGCACAACGAGCAGTTGAATACCACCCCGGGGTTTGCCATTATGAAAAACAAGATGGTGCGGCAGGAACCATGACTCCTCTGAGATGTTTAATTCTTCTGCACTGATTTTCGACGGCATAACCTGATTTGACCAGTTTCTTTATTTCTTCATTGTAGATGGAGAGTTGCTCAGGATGTGATAGAGACGGCATTCAGTGCCTCTAAGGAGAGGCATTACTGCTTTGGGTGTTGCATGTAGCTGACAGGCACTTTTCTTACGCAGCAGTGGGACAGCATAGCGATTCACACATATCTATTGTGACCCTAACACTCTGTTGCTCAAGTTGTTCTAGTGCTGCTTTGTCTTCCCCAGAGCGTGTGGCCTCCTTTGTAGAGCGAAATGGAGCGTATCCACTTGCCAGAGTTTCTCTACATGTTGATGCTGCTCCCTGCTGGGGACAAGAATGAAGGTGAAGACAGCTGCTATCAGATGCACATCCAACCAAGGCAGTGCCCACAGCAACAGGACCCACCAGGAGGGCCTATTTTAACTGGCTGCTTTGGTGTGATTAGGTGGGGGTTGTCGGACCCAATGAGGATCATAGGCTGAACTTTATTAAAGGAGGGCAATGGAATGTCCTTTAAATGTCTGTAGTTGCTCTGCAGTGTCAGCAGAACAGGACTGATCGGCCAGGTTCAACTCTGCAGCTGTGAAACTGCTGGATAGTGTATTTCAGTCCATTCTTTGGTGGGTAGTGAGACTTGAAATGACACTGTAGCTCCCCTGATCTGCACTATTTCCTGTTTGATGGTTCTCAAAGACAAGACCTCCTGCTGTCCTGTGAGGCCAAGTTGTTGTACTGCAGTAGGCAGAATAATAGTGCGTTCAGAGCCTCATCTAACACTGCGTATGTGTCCATGTGCTTCCTGCCATTATGTAAACGCACTGGAACCACTTTCAGCATAACTCTGCCTGAATGACTGGCCTGGTCAATGTAGACCATGCTGGAGGATGTGCTAACAGTCAGTATAGTTCTCTGTTTGCGCCTACACTCGTGTAGTACAGGAAGGTGCTGTTCACCACAAGTGGAGCATGGCTTTTTCAATGTACAGTTACTGGGCAGATGTCCTCTGCCACAATCTCCAACACTTTTTCTTTTCTTTCACCCAGTTTGCTCTGGCTTGGTTCGTGAGCTTTGTGAACTCTGCACAACTATTGAGGTAGTGCTCTTGATTATTACAGTATGGACAGTATGGTTTGAATCTAATCCTGCTTCCTCAGTTGTGGAGATGTGGAGACTGTATTTGTGACAGGGGGCGCAGCAGACTGATTACTGCATAGTAAGACTGTGGTGGACTTAGGGTTTTGGCTTAACTGCCCTTTTCTCCTTGTTGTCTGCACTGTTAGAATCAAACGTATTGGTGCTGATCCTGTGTGAGACTTGCAGTGTCTGTACTTTCCTCTCTAACCACTCAGCTAGGTCTGGTAGAGTGTACGTTCTGTCACTGCCGCTCTGAATAATGCCTCTATTAAAACAATGTTCAGCAAAAGAGTCTCTAAAGTGGGGAGGCAACTTTGTGAGCAGGGTGTTGACATGTGACCCACAGTGTAGCTCAGATGAAGAGGGACCTTGCATGGAACTAAGCATTACTACCAGTGTGCCTACAGCGGCTGCAAAATCCTCAATGCCCTGGTAGTCACCTGCTCTAATTGGAGGAGAGTTAAGGATGGCCTCTCCTGCACCAACTGTCTGGGCTGACCGTACCTCTGCTGGAGGGCTAGCATTGCACTTGTGTATGGAGTGGCACTATTGAAGTATCGCTTAGCTATTTGAGTTGCAGCTGGGAAGTTTAAGTGATCTGGAAGGACTTGGTATTTATAGTCCTCAGTAAGATGACTATGGGGGGCAAGTACAATATCTAGACCTTTCTTGAGCACAATAAAAGTCACTCTCTTTCCTGAGCTGAAAACAGCTAGATTTGGCTTGGGGATGCCAAATGAAGAGGCAATAGCCATCTCCATTATGTTGGGCACATTGGAGCTCACAGGAGGGGCTATGTGGCTTACAGGGACTTTCTGAGGCTGTGCTGGATACGAGGAGTAAACAGGCGGATACACTATCTGTGGCACAAGCTGTGGGTAGGCAGGTACAGCATATGACTGCATGTATCTTGGTGCAGTACAGGACAAAGCTGTAGGGGTGTGATGTCATAGAGAGGAGGCAACAAAGCAGCGGTGGCAGAATCAACTGCAGGAGGAGGCGGCGGCCAAAATCCTCAGGCTCTGTGGGCTGGACCTTCACCTCTGCAGGGCGTGGACCTGTGAGCACTGCAGGGGGGGTGGGAGCTGTCCTTGGTGCTGAAGCTGGAACCACTACAGGGGGTGGGAGCTGTCCTTGGTGCTGAAGCTGGAACCACTGCAGGGGGGATGGGAGCTGTCCTTGGTGCTGAAGCTGGGACCACAGCAGGGGGATGGGAGCTGTCCTTGGTGCTGAAGCTGAAACCACTGCAGGGGGGATGGGAGCTGTCCTTGGTGCTGAAGCTGGGACCACTGCAGGGGGTGGGAGCTGTCCTTGGCGCTGAAGCTGGAACCACTGCATGGGGTCGGGAGCTGTCCTTGGTGCTGAAGCTGGAACCACTGTAGGGGGAGGATACAGCATAGAAGACGCAGGTAATGTGGCAGGTGCATACTGGACTGGAGACCATAGCTGTGGAGGCTGTAGAGGAGTGACTGGTCCTGGTGGGTACAGTGGAGCGCTAATGTCTGTGGGGCTCGGACACTGTAGAGGAGAGACTCTCTCTAGCTGTGGCAGGCTGCTATACTGTGGTTGATCTGAAGTATATATGTAAGGATATGACAAGCGGGAAAAGGCACTTTGGGTATGTGAGGTCAGTCGGACGTTGCTCATCTCCTCCTGAAGCTCTCTCATTTGTCGACTCATGGCCTGCCAGCGTTCCTCCAGATGCTGCATTCTGTCCTCTGCATCTACAGCTCGCTGAGTGTCTGCCGAGAAAGTGGACCATCTCCCTGGGCTTGGTGGCATGGCACTTTGTAACTGAAGTGGTGATACTGGCCTTATTGCAGATGGCAAAACAGGCTCAGGTGTGGTTGCTCATCATAAAAACTTCTGGATGTGGCCATGGCGCAGCTCCTGTACATCCGGCTCGAAGGACCACTTGTTGAATATTGTTATGATTATGAATGCTGAGTGTACAAAAGTCTGGCCTAAGTCTTCGGTCAGAAAGACTGCAGCGGATCCAGGGGTTGTAAAGTATACTTTTTGTAGTGTTTTTATTATTACTGCATTATCTTGATACCGGCCTTAAGAGACGGCACCAACATTATGTAGTTTAAAGGTTTATCTGACCGCTGTAAAGTGAAACACAGAACAGTGAGTACAGATAAAGCTTCATAATTTGATAAGTAGAATCATAATAGAGATTGATTATTCGGGGCACCACTCACCAAAGTGAGAAAAAGTCGATTCTAATACCAAATATTTTAATTAATTAACAATTTATTGATTAATTAATTAATTAGTCTAATCTGAAGGTTGTAAGATCTTTCACATTCCCATTGACTCCATTCTGAAAATGAATCATGCACTCAACCAAAATAAGGTGGTTTATGAAGATTTATTGACCAGAAAATTACATACAGTGTTTAATAAGTATGCAGATGAGTTTCCTAAAATGCACAATAAGAGTCTAGACCAGGGGTCTCGAACTCAAATGGAGCTGGGGCCGCATTGATCGGGGTAAATGGGTCGAGGGCCGCATTTAAAATTTTGGCCTGGCTCTTATATGTTCAATATAATAAAATGATTACGTTGTACCTCCAATATCGAGCCTACAATATAATAACAGTATTATATATAATGCATTTACAATACTCTCTCCTATGTAATGAAAAAAGTAAATAAAAGTGTTTAACCAGGGTCACATTGTCCTCTCCAGGAAATTTTGACCAAATTGCTGGCAATTTACGGTTTTCTGGTGCATTTTCAAGTCACATTTCAACATTAAAAGTCTTTATATATCCATAGATTCATTTTCCAGTCTGGTCTGTGTGTCTCTTGTGCTCGTCACACTTTCAGTCTGTTTCACAAACACTACAGAAGTGAGCCTTTGTCAGGACGTTCAGCACACGTTTGTATTGATGACGATTAGCTACTGATGAAGCCACGTGTGTTTTCTCGTGCGTGTCGCCGCGGTTACGCTCGCGGTGCCGGTTCGCATTGCTAAACATCTTTTTTCAGCAGGAGTTCATGCACGTTTTCTCCGCAGATATTAGATCAAATTTCGTCAAATAAAAAGTGGTGTGGAGCTTGACACGTGAGGCACTCCATTATGACATCGAACTAAGTCAGAGAAGCTCACCTGTCTGCATAAAAGAAAGAATCAACATCTGTGCCTTTCTGTTGTAAAAGAGCAGCTGCTTACGCTGACAGTCTCTCCTCTTGTGTCTGAAAACTTCTGCTCTCATCATCCTTCTGTCCTCTGTCCCATTCTTTGTTGTGGAGAGTTTAAAAGTGAGTCTTGAGTTCTTCTCTCTGCCGTGTTATGTTGTGCTGCTGCTGCTGGTGCTGCACGGGGAAGCGGGGAGGGGCAGAGGCTGCGCTACGCTGCAGTGGCATTGTGGGACCTGTAGTTCAAATTGTTACGGGCGGGCCACTGACCTACGGTGTGGGCCGCTGACTTATATGGTGCGGGCCGCATTCAATGTTAATTTGAAATCATCCCGGGGGCCGCAAAAAATCATCTCGGGGCCGCATTTGGCCCCCGGGCCGCGAGTCTGAGACCCCTGGTCTAGACTGTTTATCTAAACCTATTGGCATTAACTGTGTCTACCAGCCCAAATGTGACATACGACCAGTTCAAGATGGCTGACGTCCTTTGTCTCTGTAGAGGTCACGCTGTGAGGAGCGGCTGGGCTGCACCGGGGCACGTCGTGGCTGGGTTGCAGGGAAAGCCAGGTTGAAGTTGGAGAAACGTCCGGTTGCGTTGGGTCTGCCTTAAGCAATGTTCACATCCCAAAAATGTGAAGAGGGATGAAGTTTAGAGCGTTGACCCAAAACTTTTTGTCTTTCCATCTCTGAGTTGAGGTTGAAGATTCTGAGGATCCTCAAAAAGAGGAGTTTTGGCTTCATGGATCTTTGTGGTCCTTTGTGTGGCTTACCAGAAGTCCCAAAAGATTTGATCCAGACCGAGAGCTTAGATGTTGTTTTTCTCCATTGTCCTGCACCTGAGGCCTGAGGCCTGTCTCAGATGCACATGGTGTTCAAAAGACACTCCATGAGAGAGTCTGTGTCCAAAGGTGAACTGCTCCAGAGTCCTGCAAAAGCTTGAAGAGAAGTGATTTGAGATGAGTTTAGCTTCTCCTGAGCAGAAGTCCCTCCCACTTTTTGGAGGAAGATTGTCCAATTAGCTTGAAGCCTGTGTGTGCTTCTTGGGGGATGGAGGCCAGATCCTTATCAAAGTCTGAACAGTTCAAGACGCTTTGAATACATGTATAGTATATACACACATTATTGACATTGTCACATCTGTACAAGGCAATTCATCCTGTAAAAACAGTTCTGAATTAGTAGTCTTTCTCCCAAACCCATTGTCAGTCTTTAGTTGGTTTGGGTGGTGCTGGTGCTTTGCCCATGTCATCAGTCAAACTCAACACAGGAAATGCATTCCTGGTGTGGGGGAGGGGATTTAGCAACTTGTCCTATGTGTTCCAGTGGTTCAATTCAGCTTTCAAAAGTGGCAAAAGGCTGAAACTTGCTTTAAACTTTCCAAGATCAGATGTGCAGTGAATGTTTCACTACAAATACAATACAATACAAAATACATTTCAAACTTAATTTTCCTAAAAAGAAACATTTATTATGGTAATAATAGTGAGCCGTGTCAACATGTGTGCCACTTTAAGAAATGTCACGTGAGCAACACATCTACTGTGTCTTGTGGGTCACATGGTGTCAACGCTGGAGCGAGTGTTTCAGACGTTTTCGTTTGATTTTGACACACAAAGCTGTTTCTGAGCCTGAAGAAAGATGACTCTGTGTCTGCACTGAGCAGCCAAAAATAATTAGGGCTTTTAAATTTGTGGCTTGACAGAGTCTTAAGCAACTAAATAATTAATCACAAGCAAATATTTAACGGCAATAGGCTGAAAGTCGTAATAAGTTTGCTCACAAATTGAGGAGTTATTAGTTCATTCACACCTGGACCATGTTATCTCATGTGTAGCTCGACCGGGAGAGCGGCTGCAGCTCTGTGCAAAAGGTCACGAGATCCAATCTTGTGATAGTGAAATATGAATTTTTTATTTTCTTTCTTATTTATTTGTGCGTGTAGAGGTAAAAAAAAATCACAAGTTTATGTACTTCTGTAAAGGGAATGTTTCGTATGTGTATGCAAAGTAAATAAAAATGTGTCTTCTGTTAGTAATACGTCTCACCAGCTGAAACTTAACAGCACGTCATTGATTGAACCCAGTGACTGCAGTGCATTTATCAAACCACTTGATGGTGCTAGAATGCACCAACACGGGGTTTACACTGGGTTGACCCAGTTTGGGAAATGGGTTACACACACGTTGACTCGTCACCTACCATCACTAGTACTAATCATACACAGTTTACATGTCCTGTAATGTCGAGGTAAATGTTTCTTGTGAGATACATTTCACTTCAAGATTCACAAAACCCTTAAAAACAAGATAAAACTGCAATAAATAAATAATCCTCCTCCTGTGTCTACAGTTTTGAAATGTTGCATTGACATTGAGGATTTACTAAAACTGTTATTTGTATTTATTTGATTTAAGTTAGCCATGTCTGTCGTTTTTCTCTGATAATCAAATCTTGACTCTGATCTACTTTCAGTCCTGATTTCCTCACCAGCACGTCCTCGATGTAGGCCAGGACTGTGGTGAGCATGTCCTGGACTGGCGCCGCTGCTCCTGCCACCTGAGAGAGGTCAGAGGTCAGGCCTTTGTGCGAGTGGGAGCCAGACGTGTCCTCTGCAGCAGGTCCACTGGAAAACAAGAAGAGACCATTTCAGAGTCTGGGATTAAACAGCACAAGCTTCTTCAATCATGGATAAGATGGAAGGAAAAGAGAAAGAGAGAAGAGAGAAAGAGAGAGGGGCAGGTGAGAGGGGAAGAGGAGAGAGAGGATGGGACAGAAGAGAGAAAGAAGAAAGAGAGAGTGAGAGAAATGAAGAAAGAGAGAAAGGAGAGAGAGAATATCAGACAACTCACACACATGAGTTGAATCAACATCAAACTTTAAGGCAGAATTTGTACTTACATTTTGAAGTGAAAGTGCCTTATATTTTTACAGTGTTGTAAAAGTGAAGTTTCATAATGAAGAGGCGGGGCTTAACAGATCTGCACTTTTGTACAGGAAGTCACTGAACCTGTTTCTAAGTTGTTTTAGTTCAACTTTGTGTTTTGCAGTGAAGTCAATCTAAATGACTGACCTACACATCAGAGTTTATTACTAGAGACATGGACACAACACAACACATCTCAATAGTGCTGCTTTCACTTGTTTTAAGAGGAGTATTTTTACAGTGAAGGTAGGACAATCACGTGTTGGTTTGATCAGGGATTTTTGTCGCTGAGGCAAAGTTGAACTCTTCAGTAAAAGCTCCATTGAGAGAGTGTGGCGCCCTCTGCTGCAGCTCACTGCCACTGCACCTCAGTCCCAGAGAAAGGGTGTGGGCCGGGTTACCTGCTGTGACTGTAGAAAGAGGAAGTACAATAGAGCTGTGCAGAGACGACGCTGACACTGCAGTGAGTATGGATCAACATTTACACACAAAAGACTTTTGCCTTGGTTCACTTTCATATTTCTGTGTTAAACAAAACTTATTTTGTCATTTAGACGAGCTTTAGTCCTTGTTTACAGTGTGGTTAGTTATGATCAACTTTACATAAGTCACATCAGCTCATGTTCAACCAGGAAGTTAAAAAAAAATAACTTCAACTGAGCCAAGACTAAAGAAAACTAGACAACATACTTAGCAAAGTCCTAAATGTAAAATAAATAACCCACATTTGACTGAAGTGAGCAGTTTAGTTTAGTTTGAATCTATATCGTCTTGGTTTGCTCAGTCTAATAACTCTGACCTCAACTATTTAAACTATTTAAACTATGAAGGAAGTAGAATGTTATTGAAGTTCCAGCCAGTTGAGTGTAATGTGTCATGTGAGCAGCAGAGGGAGACACAGATCGACTCCACATGTGGAGAACAGAGCTTATAAACAGGAGACATCTCTGTATGTTCTGTTCAAATGGACTCTTCTTCTGATTCCAGCTCCTACAACATGGACCCACCTGGACCTGGCCCTGAGTCTAAACCCAGACCTGGACCTGGCCCCGGGTCTAAACCCAGACCTGGACCTGCTCCAGACTCTGTGTCTATGAGAAGTGATCTCTCTAAAGGTTATCCTCTAAACTTTAAAGAAGCTCGTCCTGAAGAGCAGAGGTAAGACTGACATTTGAACAGTTCTTTTCACAGACTGCAAATATTCAATTGTAACACTGGAAATGTTTTGTCCATAATAGAAAATTCCTTTATTAGCTCATTGATTTTTTTTTGTTGATCATAAAATTTATTCACTTAACTTCTCAGCGTTAGAAACAAAGTTTGTATCCGGATCAATGTCCTGCCCATAAAAGGCATCTCTGTCTTGTTTAAATTGATTAAATAGCAGTGTATCATTGACATTTCAACAAAGGGAGCACTCACTGACTTGACTTTATGCTCCACATTGTGAACACGTCTATTCATAGTATTTGTACATCAATAACATTTAAAAGACTCAACAGACTCATTAAAATACTGTTTTACTGGGCCACTGCCTCCTCAATCAAACACATTATTCAAGTTGATCCTCTTTCCTGTTTTGTCTTGGTCATGTGAGAGTCAAACATAAAAACAGTTCCAGTCCAAAGTTTGGTCTCACCTTCTCAGAGGCGTAGTACAACACTTCTTTGTCGGCTCCTAAAACATAATCGTGTTTGATGAAAGTACTTTTCTCATTCACTGTTGTTAACCCATTTAATCCCACCGGTCACAATTGTGACCGAAAAAAAATCTTCATTTCTAAGGCTATAAAAATGTTTCTGAATGAGCTATCAATGTATTTCCAACAAATATTAAAACAATAAAGGGTCTCAAAGACATATGTGCAGTTTCACATGTTTACTATCACATGACCAGAGCTGTTTACATCCTGTTTACGCCCAGAGAAGAAGATGGCAGCAAGAACGCTCCCAAAGAAAGAGTTAGTAAAGTATCTTAATATAAAGATAGAACATTCATTTTTGGTACACATAATGTTTAAGGTGTCTAGTATTGATGTATTAAATTACAATTACTCAACTTTTTTCAATGTGGTCACAAAACTCACAAACATCTCAGTGGCAACAATAGTGACCGGTGGAACATCCATTGTATGTACATGCTAACACATTCAGGCCAACCTTTCTACCTTATTTTGTGCTGCCATCTAAGTTTTTACCTAATTTCAGGCACATACCCCCTACACCACACACCCAGACATCCCCCCACACACAACCACCCCTCCACCCCCCCCCCCCCACACACCCAGATCCCAAGAAAAAGTAGGTCTGCTACCTAGCTTCCTGCCTATACTGCAACTTTCCTTTTAGCAAATACAAAAACATACTGTTCATGCAAACATATGCATGTTAATTAGTTTTACCCAGTTTTTATATACCCTGTCATTCATACAAGCACCCTTAGACACCACTACACAAGCATATACACCAGAAAGGTAGGTAACTACCAAACTTTTTGCTTTCTTTTAGATTTACTTTGATTGAGGTTCTTAATTTGCTGGATAAAGAAGAATTTCCAGAGAATCCATGCAATGTTGCAGCCTATCCTCAAAATGAGAAGGCAAGACAAGGCAAATGTATTTGTATAGCACAATTCATACACAAAGCAAAAAGTGCTTTACAAGGCAGGTAAAGAGGCATAAAAATTACAATACAAAACAAAACCACATTATTAAAAAATATATATATAAAAAAAATCATCATAAAATGTATTTTAAAGAAATAAAGAGTGCAGACAAAGCATTTCAGTCATATGCACAGATAAAAAGAAATGTTTTGAGCCGAGATTCCAACCATGTCACAGTCGAGGTCCATGTTTAGCCCTGACTCTGGTCCGTGTTAAGTCCTGACTATGGTTCGTGTTTAGTCCTGGTCCAACTTTAGTCCTGATTCTGGTCCATGTTTAGTCCTGACTCTGGTCCGTGTTTAGTCCTGACTCTGGTCCATGTTTAGTCCTGACTCTGGTCCATGTTTAGTCCTGACTCTGGTCCATGTTTAGTCCTGACTCTGGGCACCAGCAGGAGGCCGGTCCCTGAGGTCCTCAGAGGCATTAACATGTCAGAGATGTACTTTGGTGCTAGTCCATGGAGAGACTTGAACACAAGCAGAGCTGTTTTAAAGTCTATTCTCGGAGCCACTGGAACCAATGTATAAAAACTAGGTAAAGAAAGAGGCTGTCAGCAGTGACTGTGATAGTGAGGAGTCAGACATGGAATATGAAGGGGAAACAAGCGATTTGCCAACAAGACTGTTGAATGCATATGCAGAAGTTATGCAAACAGAGCATGGATAGAATGATGGTCTCCTTTTGATCAGACCTCAACAACCTCCTTCCCCAACCTTCTTTCCCCCTTCAAGCAAACTCATCCCACCCCAACAAATACCCACACACAGACACCCTACCTACACACCACCACCCCCGCACACATGCACACACCCCAACACACTGCACAAGTCAATCAGACCTGTATTCAGTCTCAGTACTACTGCTGCAGATTAAACCTCTGTTCACAGTTTGAAAGAAACTGTGTATCCAATAGGTTTTTCTAGAACGTTGTCCCAGTTTTCGATAATGAGCCAATTCACACTGTCTAGGGGGCCACATATGGCCCGCGGGCCATCATTTGAATAGCCCTGGCTGTCAATGGAATACTCCTACCCCCCACCCCCCACAAACATGCACAAACATAGAAAAACACTGCACAGGTCAATCAGACGTATAATGAGTGTTCCAGCCATTATGCATGTATTGGTGAGTGTCATTTTATGAATGAATGTGTCATAGGTGGGCGTGGTTTGCGTGCATGTGTATTTGAGTGGGTTCAGCCGTGCAGGTGTGTGAGACTGGGTGAGCACACAGTTTTTGACCGTGCTAACCATGTGGCTTTTATTGTTCTTATTGTATTAAATAAAGTTTATCATTGGAACTTATGGAAGTGCACGCGTCAATTCTAAACACCCAGTCGAAGTGGCATTGAGTAGCTTTAGTCACTACACTATAAAGTCAAAAACTTGCTCTATGAAACGCGTGAGCTCCAGCCGTGGAAGGACGGAATGGTGACTCGGCGGAGGATAAAGGAAAAGTTTGGAAGGATCCATAGGAAAGTGAGCGCTCAAGTTTGTGAATGAATTCGAGATAAACGCCTGTGCTAAGGTCAGTCAGCCACACACACTCATACACGGAAGGATCCCTGGTAGGATCTATCGTAACTATACTGAATATGGCAACAAGTTTGGGAAATGCAGTAGATGAGCAAAAGCAAATGCCAAATCCCGCCGACTTAAATATCTCGGGTGATGATGCAAATAAAACTGGTTGCATACACAAGAAAGCGCACGACGGTGACGCGAACGCAAATGCGCCATTACGCACGGATTTAAATCCAAAACGACTCCGACAGCTGACTTCAAAGGCTCTTTTGGATAAAATTGAAACTTTACAAAGGTCGAGAAAAACTATGTTCAATAAAACAAGTAAACTAAAAGCGGTCATTGTCGAATTAATGATGGACAGAGATTGTGAGAAGGAGGTGAAATGTACCTTTGAGAAATATAAAAGTGTTTGTAATGAAATTCAAACTGTTCATGATTCTTTGTTGGAGTTGCTTCCGAAAGAGGAGTCTGAAAAACATGATGTGTGGTATAAAGCAAAAATGTTGAGTGTCAATGATTTTATTGATGAAGTCAATGTGTGGTTGGCAAATAAAAGCGCAGATGTGGAAAACACAGACGCTCTCACATTGATTGAAACGGAGGTGCGGTCAACTGACAGTATATCTGTTAGAAGTAAAGATTCTCGTAAATCATCTAAAGGTGGAAGTAATTACAGTTCAAGAAGTGGTCGCTCCTCTATTTCAAGTAAGCGTCTTCAAGCAGAAGCGGAGAGGGCTGCGCTCGAGGCGCGCGCAGCGGCTTTAAAGGAGAAGCACAATTTGGAGGAGCAAGCGGCGCAAGTGAGGCGAAAACAAGAGCAACTGGAACTGGATATAGAAATTGCTGCGTCTACAGCCAAGCTTGCCGTTTTTATGAATGAAGATGCGAGTAGCACCACCTCTAAAGAAAAAGGGTCACACGTGAGAGCTGGTGTAAAATCCATGGAAAATTGCAAACCTCTTAATCCAAATGCAAATGTTTTTAATCCAAAGAAAAATGCCATTGAGCCCAATGAATTGTTTAAAAATTATGTTGCACAAGCACCTTTGAATATTATTCAACCATTTGCTTCAACAAATCAAGCACAAGCTGACACAAAGCAGGATGTTGGTGCATGCATTCCAGTGACTCAAGATCAAGAAAATGGCTTGCTCAACTTGCTGCACAGACAAAATCAAATAACAGAACTTCTTGTTCAGCAACACAATTCAAACTCTCTACCAATAAGAGAAATTCCGATTTTTGATGGAAATCCTCTCTCATTTCAAACCTTTAAAAGGGCCTTTGAGCACTGTGTGGAAAGCAAAACTAATATAAGGGGGACTGCCTATATTATCTCCACCAGTATACAAGGGGAGCGCCTCAGGAACTTGTCCGGAGTTGTCAGCATATGGCCCCTGACAAAGGCTACCTCAGGGCAATGGAACTGTTGTATTATCACTTTGGAAGTGAATTAAAAATATCTGCTGCATATGTGGACAAGGTGCTTGGCTGGCCAACAGTAAAGTCTGAAGATGTCAGTGGCTTAACAGCCTATTCACTATTTTTGAGAGAGTGCTGTACAGCTATGGAGGAGTTGGAATATATAAAGGAGCTGGATATGCCAGCCAACATGAGGGCTGTTGTTCAAAAGCTTCCCTACAAACTAAGAGAACGATGGAGAACTAGAGCAAGTGAACTGTTGGAGTGCCATAATCGTAGGGCCTCCTTTACGGACATTGTTATATTCATTGAGAAACAAGTTAGGATTGTGTCTGATCCCATTTTTGGGGATTTACAAGACAGTAATTATGAAAAACAAAATAAATCTGGATTCAAAAATAAATCATCGACTAGAAACAGTTTTGCTACAAATGTCGTCACAACTGACTGTGATGCTGCAGAAAGTGATAAACAAAGATCCAATTTCAAGCCAAAATGTTTGTACTGTTTTAAAGATCATCATATTGAAGACTGCTCTCTGTTGGAAAGAAAAACTCACAGGCAAAAAATTGCTTTTCTGATGGAAAAAGGGATTTGTTTTGGCTGTTTGTGTACTGAGCAGGATACAGACACAGAAGATTCAAATACACCAGAGGCTGAGTCTTTGGATACACTGGTTTCAACTTGTGGTCATACAGGAGCCGGAAGCAAGTGATGGCATTCTGTCCATTTTGCCAGTCCAAGTGAAGTCTGCTAAGGGTAATAAAATTATAAATACATATGCTTTCTTAGATCCAGGCAGTACATCAACCTTCTGTTCTGAAAGTCTAATGAAGAGATTGAAATTAAATGGAATCAAGGCCAATATCCATCTTAGAACAATGGCTCCTGAGCAGAAAGTCTCAACATATGTCCTACGCGATTTGGAGATTAGCGGTTATGGCGATGAGAATTTCTATTCGTTGCCCAATGTTTTTACCCAGAATAAAATGCCTGTGTCAACAAGAAATATGATTTCACAAGAGGAATTGGATAAATGGACTTACTGAAGGACATTTGCATTCCTCGCATTCATGCTGATGTTGACTTGTTAATTGGAACAAATGCCTCAAGGTTAATGGAACCATGGGAGGTTATTAATAGTGTTAACCAAGGTCCATATGCTATAAAAACTTTACTGGGATGGGTCATCAATGGACCGTTGAGAGGTAACAATGAGGAAAAATGTTGCTCTGTGGTTTCTGTGAATAGGACTGCAGTTGATAAACTTGAAAAGTTACTAATAAACCAGTACAATCATGACTTTAACGAATGCTCAAGTGGACAAGAAATGTCCCTGCAGGAAAAAAGATTTATGGATATTGTAACCAGTTCTGTCAAGCTCCAAAATGGGCACTATGAAATGAAGCTTCCATTTAAAACAGACTCTTTGTCTTTTCCAAATAATATCAGCGTTGCCCAACAAAGAATGTGTGGTTTAAGAAAGAGGTTTCAGAAAGATCAAATATTTCATCATGAATATACACAATTTATGGAAAATATGATTAAGGATGGATACGCGGAAAGAGTTCCTCAAAATCAACTGGACAGATGTGACGGGGGTGTGTGGTATATTCCACATCATGGAGTGAGGCACCCTCAAAAAGACAATCTTAGAGTCGTATTTGACTGTGGAGCTGAGTTTAAAGGAGTGTCTTTGAATCAACAACTTTTGCAAGGCCCCAATTTGACCAGCTCTTTAATTGGAGTGCTCACAAGGTTCAGACAGGAGCCAGTGGCTGTTATGGCGGACGTAGAAGCCATGTTTCATCAGGCCAAAGTCGTGGAAGAACACACAGATTTTTTGCGCTTCTGTGGTGGCCTGGGGGAGACACCAAGCAAAGGCTGGTGGAGTATCGCATGAAAGTTCACCTTTTTGGTGCAACATCCTCCCCCAGTTGTTCATGTTATGCTCTTCGCAAAACAGCAGAAGACAACAGTCACGACTTTGCTTCTGAGGTGATAAGCACAGTTTGTAACAACTTTTATGTGGATGATCTTCTTAAGAGTCTGTCAACTGAAAGAAAGCTTCTGCCATGGTAAACGCACTTGTTGAATTGTGTCAAAGGGGGGGATTTAAGCTCAGCAAATGGATGAGTAACAGCCGTGAAGTCTTGTCTAATATTTCCCAGACACATCAATCAAAAAATGTACATGAGCTTGACCTGGATAGAGACAAGTTGCCACTTGAACGGGCTCTTGGGCTTTATTGGTGTGTAGAGACAAATGTGTTCAGTTTTAAACGTGCGATTAAAGAACAACCCTACACCAGAAGAGGAATTCTATCAGTTGTCAGTTCGGTGTATGATCCTCTGGGTTTTTTGGCACCCTTTACACTCAAAGCAAAGTTTATTCTGCGAGAGCTCTGTCGCCTGAAGTATAGCTGGGACAATCCAGTGCCTCAAGTTTTACAGTTACAGTGGAAGCGTTGGCTGACTGACCTGGAAAGTGTGGCGAACTTTAAAGTCAGTAGATGTTTCAAGCCAAAAAACTTTGGACAGGCTGGAAAGGTACAATTACATCATTTTGCTGATGCAAGCCAAGATGGATATGGCATTGTCAGCTACTTAAGGCAGCAAAGTCATGACGAAGTGCATGTTGCCTTTGTGATTGGTAAAGCTCGTGTGGCACCTTTAAAACAAATGACTATACCTCGCATGGAGTTGACTGCTGCAGTCCTGGCTGTCCGTGTTGATCAAATGCTTCAATCTGAACTGCAGCTAGAGCTTGACAAATCCGTGTTTTGGACAGATAGTACCTCAGTCCTTAGGTACATTAAAAATGAAGATAAGAGGTTTCATGTCTTTGTTGCCAATCGGATTGCTGCAATCAGAGAACTCTCTCAGGTCTCTCAGTGGAGGTATATACCTACTGCTTTAAATCCAGCTGATGATGCTTCTCGAGGACTCGGAATGAAACAGCTGTTATCTAACAATCGATGGATGGAAGGGCCACAGTTTTTGAAAAAGATGAAAAGGAATGGCCCCTTGCCAAATTGGATGTAAACATTGTTGATGGTGATCCTGAAGTAAAACCAGAGATACTTGTAAATTCTATTGTTGTGAAGGATTCAGATCCCACAAGTCAGTTGATACTGCATTATTCTGATTGGATGAGACTTAAGGTAGCTGTGGCATGGTTCCTTAAGTTTAAAGAAGCTTTATTAAAAATGAGTCGCTATCGAAGAGAATGTATGAAAAATCAGGCAAAGGCTGTGGATCAGGAAATGAAGCGGTGGAAGGCTGGCTATGGAAGACAAAGTCTATCTACAAAGGATCTGAAAGATGGCCATCATTTGTTTTACTCAGCAGCAAGCCTTTCAACAAGAGATTGAAACTTTGTCATTGGGAGGTTTGTGTGTAAAAAAGGAGAGTTTGATTTATAAACTGGATCCTATGTTGGAGGGGAACTTGCTCAGAGTTGGTGGACGTCTAAGTAAGCAGCTATGCCAGATAATCTAAAGCATCCGTTCATTTTACCAAAAAACATCATGTGTCCTTTTTGATTCTACGGAACATCCACCAGCGCCTGGGCCATGCAGGCAGAACCCATATGCTTTCTAATCTCCGCAGAAATTACTGGATTCCTAATGCAAATGTTGCAGCTCGAAGTATAATCTCAAACTGCTCGATCTGCAGACGTCAAAGAGGAAAACTTTTGGAACAGAAAATGGCAGACTTGCCTTTTGAACGGATCACTCCTGACCTCCCGCCCTTTTCAAATGTTGGCGTTGACTATTTTGGGCCTGTGGAGGTGAGAAGAGGAAGGAGTAAAGTTAAGCGTTATGGAGTTATCTTCACATGCATGGCAAGCAGAGCAGTGCATCTGGAGGTTGCCTACTCTTTGGATACAGACTCTTGTATAAATGCTTGAGAAGATTTGTTTGCAGACGAGGTCAAGTTACACAAATGCGATCAGATAATGGGACAAATTTTACATCAGCAGAGAGAGAATTAAAGGAAGCAGTCTCTGCTTTGGATCATAATAAAATTCAAAGAACTTTTCTCTGTCAAGAAATTAACTGGAGCTTTAATCCTCCTGCCGCCTCTCATCATGGGGGAGCCTGGGAACGCATCATTGGAATGATCAGGAAAATACTTAACTCAGTGTTAAGGCAGCAGACATTGGACGATGAAGGTTTCCATACAGTATTGTGTGAAGTGGAGACAATTCTAAATGACCGTCCAATAACAAAACTGTCTGACGACCCTTCTGATCTAGAGGCTTTAACTCCAAATCATTTGTTAACCATGAAAGGCAAACCTGTGTTACCTGCAGGCCTGTTTGATGCCACAGATTGCTATTCCAGAAGAAGGTGGAAACAGGTGCAATATATTTGCGACCTGTTTTGGAAAAGATGGATACGAGAATATCTTCCACTGTTGCAGGAACGTCACAAGTGGAATATAAAGAGACGAAATCTTGTTCCAGGGGACATTGTGCTTATAGCAGACCCCATCGCACCCCGTAGTTCATGGCTGCTGGGTAAAATCGAGCAGACCTTTATGGATAAAAATGGATTTGTTCGTTCTGCACGTGTGAAGACAAAGACAAGTGTTTTGGACAGACCTATTACAAAAC
>JBBPFD010000257.1:0-48228 GCA_038363315.1 Mugilogobius chulae | reverse complement strand
TTAATGGATCCTATGTTGGAGGGGAACTTGCTCAGAGTTGGTGGACGTCTACACACTAGGTAAGGTCAGCATGCCAGATAATCTAAGAGCATATCGTTCAAATTTTAGCCAAAACAAACATATGTGTCACTTTTGATTCTACGGAACATACGCACACTAGCGGTGTACGCCCTGGCCATGGCAGGCAGAACTCCATATGCTTTCTTAAAATCGCTCCGGCAGAATATACTGGATTCTAATGCAATGTTGGCAGTGAAGTTATAAATCTAAATGCTCCGCTCTGCAGACGTCAATAGAGGAAAACTTTTGGAAAAGAAAATGGCAGACTTGCTTTTGAACGGATATCTGACCTCCCGCCCTTTTCAAATGTTGCGTTGACTATTTTGGCCTGTGGAGGTGAGAAGGAAGGAGTAAAGTAAGCGTTATGGAGTTATCTTCACATGCATGCAAGCAGAGCAGTGCATTGGAGGTTGCCTACTCTTTGGATACAGACTCTTGTATAAATGCTTTGAGAGATTTGTTTGCAGACGAGGTCAAGTTACACAAATGCGATCAGATAATGGGACAAATTTTACATCAGCCAGAGAGAGAATTAAAGGAAGCAGTCTCTGCTTTGGATCATAATAAAATTCAAGAAACTTTTCTCTGTCAAGAAATTAACTGGAGCTTTAATCCTCCTGCCGCCTCTCATCATGGGGAGCCTGGGAACGCATCATTGAATGATCAGGAAAATACTTAACTCAGTTTAAGCAGCAGACATTGGACATGAAGGTTTCCATACAGATTGTGTGAAGTGGAGACAATTCTAAATGACCGTCCAATAACAAAACTGTCTGACGACCCTTCTGATCTAGAGGCTTTAACTCCAAATCATTTGTTAACCATGAAGGCAAACCTGTGTTACCTGCAGGCCTGTTTGATGCACAGATTGCTATTCCAGAAGAAGGTGGAAACAGGTGCAATATATTTGCGACCTTTTGGAAAAGATGGATACGAGAATATCTTCCACTGTTGCAGGAACGTCACAAGTGGAATATAAAGAGACGAAATCTGTTCCAGGGGACATTGTGCTTATAGCAGACCCATCGCACCCCGTAGTTCATGGCTGCTGGGTAAAATCGAGCAGACCTTTATGGATAAAAATGGATTTGTTCGTTCTGCACGTGTGAAGACAAAGACAAGTGTTTTGGACAGACCTATTACAAACTTTGTCTGTTGCAGTCTTCTACAGACATGTAATCAAAAAACATTGGATCTGGACTTTGACGAAGAATATATTCTAATCATGAACTTTTAAAGAACTTTTGAAGATGAATTGGTATACATATGAAATTTAAGGACATTTGTACTGGCATAATGATGGAAATGGGGAAATATGAATTGTATTTGTCTTCTGCCAAATGACAATTAGGAGCCGGAGTGTTCCAGCCATTATGCATGTATTGGTGAGTGTCATTTTATGAATGAATGTGTCATAGGTGGGCGTGGTTTGCGTGCATGTGTATTTGAGTGGGTTCAGCCGTGCAGGTGTGTGAGACTGGGTGAGCACACAGTTTTTGACCGTGCTAACCATGTGGCTTTTATTGTTCTTATTGTATTAAATAAGTTTATCATTGGAACTTATGGAAGTGCACGCGTCAATTCTAAACACCCAGTCGAAGTGGCATTGAGTAGCTTTAGTCACTACAATGAGTTTGTCCAATGGTTAGTACAACCCATTATCCACCGGTCACAATTGTGACCGAACATAAAAAACACTTTTCACACATTTTCCCATGAAAATTTCTAAAAATTCTGATTGATTGTTTCAAAGGGTCACTAATGACACATGATTTGGATATTTTTGTGTCTGGGGAAAAATTTGGGATAAATGGGTTAATACACTCACACCTGTGTTTTCTACATTACACATAATAAGAACTGACTCATTTATATTCAATTGTTATTGCAGTACATTTGTGTTTTGTGAGAAAATCTCTTTTCTCATTCAAAATGCATGTTGTTATTTATCAATTATTAGAAAATAAAGACGTAGGAATAAAAGGCCTTTAATTGTCATTTGCTGTGAGGAAATTTGTCCCATAGGACCACAGTCTGACACCTGCACCTTCTTATTCAATGTTTTTCTTTTCTGACGTGGATCCACCTGGACCTGACCCGGGGTCTAAACCCCAGACCTAAACCTACTCCAGACTCTGTGTCTATGAGAAGTGACCGGTCCAAAGCTCCTCCTCTAAAGTTTAGAGAAGCTCCTCCTGAAGACCAGAGGTAAGACCTTGTTAATCCAGAGCTCTGACATGTTCTCAGGACAGCGCCACCTGCTGCTCATCCTTCATCAGTGCAAACAGTGCTCCTGTGTTTGAATGGAGCTGCTCTCAGTCTGAGACAGATGAGTTCAGGTGGGACAGGATCACAGAGTTTTCTACAGATTGTACAGAGTCTCAGAGAATCAGCTGCTCTGAACCAGGACTGCTCTGAACACTGGAGATTAGGTTTATTATGGCTTTGGATTTATGTCATTCTTGAGAATCAGGACAAAAACACACTTTGAACATGATTTTTTACAAATGCATTCTGAGAGTTGTGCAGTGTGGTCTGGAGGGAGGGCATCTGAGTGAAATAACCAGTGTGGTCCTGTGTTCTTGTCTGTGCGATGCCTGTTATGGCTTTAGACTTTAGCTGTGAGAAGTTGGGAGTGGGTAAGCCAATGAGTTTTGCTGCTGTGCTGGTTATTTTAGTGAAAGAGTTTAGTGAAAGCGAGGCTGCCATTTTGCTCCATCGGCCCCTCCGACCACCACCAACACTCACACAAATCCATCCTAGACAATGTGGCTCAAGTGTTTTGCCTAAAGACACAACAACAGTTTGTCCTCTAATCGTCCCATTGTGGCTCCTGGAGTTCCAGTGTTCCAAGTGTTTGAGAGAGAAACCTTTTGTATAAAGTCCTTCTGTTGCATAAATGTGTGAACTCTGTGGTGTTGATGTTGGTGAGTTTTAGGTTTAGTGCTGCAGCACCACTGCTCTTTATCAAACACTGAGCTGTCTTTTAGAACTGTGTTTTATTGTCTCCTGTCTTATTGTGATCTTTGATGGACCATGAGACTAAAGTCAATAAATGATGATTGTATTGTTTCACAGGGAGCCAGGCCCAAAGGAGCAGCTGGACGCCATATTCAGGGTGAGTCGCCCACGACCGCAGCATGTGTGGGCTTCTCTGAGGCTCTCCTCAGGTTCTCTCTTTGACTAAAACTCTTCTCTTATTGTTCTGTTCCAGCGTCTGGAGAAGGACGTCCTGACTTTTGTCAAAGAGCAGCTGCAGAGGCTCCACAGGCTCCTGGCCTCAGATTACCCAGAATGCTCTGAAAGTGAGGAGGAGGAGCAGAGCAGCAGAGAGGCGGTTCTGAACATCACCCTGGACTTCCTGAGGAGGATGGACCAGGAGCAGCTGGCCCAGCGCCTGCAGCACAGTAAGAACTATGTTACTGTCCATCTGAGGAACAGCTCCTGGATCTGATCTGTTTAACTGAACTTTACAATAAAAATGCATGATTTACTCACATCTGAGTGAAGATGTTTTCACAAATCAGAAGGAGCTTGAGCTGACAGTGGTTTGTTTCTCTGTTTGTGTCTTTATTCAGAAACTCCTGTTGGAGTTTGTAAAGATAAACTGAAGTCCATCTGCAGCAGAGGTTCAGTCGTGTGTTTGAGGGCGTGGCTAAAGCAGGAGACTCCGCCCCCCTGAACCAGATCTACACAGAGCTCTACATCACAGAGGGCGGAGCCTCAGAGGTCAACCAGGAACATGAGGTCAGACTCATGGAGAGTGCGTCCAGGAGAGCAGCCGCTCCAGAGAAAACCATCACATGTGAAGACATCTTTAAAGCCCGCCCACATTCACCAGAGCCAATCAGAGCGGTGCTGACGAAGGGTGTGGCCGGCGTGGGGAAAACAGTCTGACTCAGAAGTTCAGTCTGGACTGGGCTGAAGGCAGGGCCAACCAGGAGCTGCAGCTGCTGTTCCCGTTCACTTTCAGAGAGCTCAATGTGCTCAGAGACACACAGTTCAGCCTGGTGGAGCTGCTGCACCACTTCTTCAGTCCATCCAAAGCTCTCTGCAGCTTCCAACAGCTCCAGGTGCTCTTCATCTTTGACGGTCTGGACGAGTGCAGACTTCCTCTGGACTTCGGCCGAACTCGGGTCCTGAGCGACCCCACAGAGTCTGTCTCAGTGGACGTGCTGCTGGTAAACCTCATCAGGGGGAGCCTGCTTCCCTCCGCTCTCCTCTGGATAACCACACGCCCTGCAGCAGCCAATCAGATCCCTGCTGAGTGTGTCTCCATGATGACAGAGGTCAGAGGGTTCACAAACCTGCAGAAAGAACTTTACTTCAGGAAGAGGTTCACAGACGACACAATCATCTCCCACATCAAGAGCATCCGCAGCCTCTACATCATGAGCCACATCCCGGTCTTCTGCTGGATCCTCTCCACAGTTATACAGAAGCTTCTGGAACAAACAGAGAAACCAGAGCTGCCCCAGACTCTCACACAGATGTACGTCCACTTCCTGGTGGTGCAGGCCAAAGTCCAGAACATCAAGTATCAGCAGGGATCAGGAGCAGACCTTCACTGGACTCCAGAGACCAGGAGATGGTGCTGTCTCTGGGAAAACTGGCCTTTGAGCAGCTGCAGAAAGGAAACCTGATCTTCTACGAGAGTGACCTGAGCGAGTGTGGGCTGGACGCTGTAGCGGCCTCAGTGTACTCCGGAGTGTTCACACAGGTCTTTAGAGAGGAGCCAGGCCTGTACCAGGACAAGGTCTACTGCTTCATCCATCTGAGTGTGCAGGAGTTTCTGGCTGCTCTTCACGTCCATCAGACCTTCTTCAGCTCTGGACAGAACCTGCTGTCACCACCACACTCCTCTGAGAGTCCTGAGTCTGAGGAAGCCTTCCACTGCTCTGCTGTGGACCAGGCCTTACAGAGTCCAAACGGACACCTGGACCTGTTCCTGCGCTTCCTCCTGGGACTGTCTCTGCCGACCAATCAGAAGCTACTGCAGGGTCTGCTGACTCAGACAGGAAGTAGCTCAGAAACCAATCAGGAGACAGTAGAGTACATCAAACAGAAGCTGAATGAAAAGGGTTTGTCTGCAGAGAGAAGTCTGAACCTGCTCCACTGTCTGAACGAACTGAACGACCACAGTCTGGTGAGCAGATACAGGAGTATGTGAGAGAAGGATGTTCTATAGTTTAAGTCTCCTGCTCAGTGGTCGGCTGTGTCCTTCCTCTTACTGTCCTCAGACTCAGACCTGGAGGAGTTTGACCTGAGGAAATACGGTGCCTCAGAGACAGCTCTCCTGGGTCTGCTGCCGGTGGTCAAAACCTCCACCAAAGCCCTGTGAGTCCAGACTGTGTTTAAACTCTTGTGTCATGGTTCTAGTCTCTAATGTCCCTCTCTGTCTCAGTCTGATTGGCTGTGGACTGTCTCCTCACTGCTGTGGTCCTCTGGCCTCAGTCCTCAGCTCCTCCAGTCTCACACACCTGGATCTCAGTCACAACGACCTCCAGGACTCAGGAGTGGAGCTGCTGTGTGACGGACTGAAGAGCGCCCCCTGCAGACTGGAGACTCTCAGGTGAGACGCTCCCATGATGCACTCTGCTCCTTGTGTCCACATGAGTGTAATGCTGTGTGTCTTTAGGCTGTCTGGATGTCTGGTCTCACAAAGGGGCGGGGCTGCTCTGGCCTCAGCTCTAAGCTCCGCCCACTCCCATCTGACAGAGTTAGATTTGAGCTACAACCATCCAGGCCCCTCAGCAGAGCTCCTGACCGCTCTACGGGACGACCCCCACTGCCCCCTGGACTCTCTCAGGTCTGCTCCTGGTTCAGTGGGTCTCTGGTCCATGGTTGGTCCAGGTCTTGGTCTCTGGTCTGGTCTAAACTGGACTTGTGTGTTTCAGGTTGGATCCTGCTGGAGAACAGTGGATGGTCCCAGGTCTGAGGAAGTGTGAGTCTCTGTATTTCATTCACTTCATCAAAACAATAACATTATGTCACTTTATCAGACTTCTGCTCTTCACAGTTTTAGAGGAAATATATGTATATCTGACCTCACAACAAAGAAGACCACCAAACACAAATACAGTCACAAGTTTGACATTTTATTCATTGCAGAGGATCACTAATAGAATGAGGTAGATTAGTACTAGGGCTGTGCAATCAATCAAATCAATTCTGATTATTGATCTAATGGATTGGATTCAAACAGTGTAATGGAGGAGCCTAATGGGGATTATTAACATGAAGTCATAAGTGTGTTCATAAACACATGTATGTGTTTCCTTGAGTGGGAAAGTTACTCACAGATGGAGCTTTGACACTTTTACATTGACAACAATCTATTTGTGTGAGATTCTGTGTGGCCTTTTTCATTTTCTCTCTTCACTCTCTGTGAATGCTCTGCCTTCTGTTCCAGCAAAGAATCATTAGAATAACAGTGATTTCAATTATGATTTACTGTATATAATCCTGATTATTATTTTGTCCATATTCGAGTAGCTTTAATTAGTCCAAAGCACAAGATTCAAATGTAGATAATATAGATCTCATCAGCTGTCTGTTGTGGATGCTTGGTGCTATTTAAATCTCCCAAACCTCAGAGTTTACGTCGTCTAACTTTGTAGATCTTTATCATCTGGAATGAACTGATTTATCTCTGAAATAACTCATTCTTAAAGAGAAAGTAAACTCAGAATCAACTTTTTTTCACTGCCAGACTGTGTATATGGGGTCAAAATTGAATTATCTACTGTTTCCAGGCCTTTTGTGGACATTTTTGTGCAAACTCGTTCATTTTGGAGTTATGTGTGTAAAAACCGCGGCTGTACTGCCACGATGGACAAACGCTGTCAATGCATTTTCAGTACCCTCCGACGTCACAGTGTATTGACGAGGCAGACGAGCCGCCCAGATGATTTATCTGAACTCCTCCCTCGACATCGCTGCTGCGGAGAGTTGAAAAGAGATCACCCGCTGCGAAATGATGTCAGCCGTCATTTGGCTTAGCTTGTTGAGTGAGTGCACGTTGTGCCCTCTATTTCAACGATGCGCTGGTTCGAAACTTGTATGTGTGTCGATTTTCATTTTTAGAAAATACTCACATAATAGGCTCATGCGGTTATGTAGCGGCCTTAAGCAAAGGTTTCAAACGCAGGTTTTGCAAAGCAAATATAAAAAAATCTTTACGTGCAAGTAAGCAAAGACTTGATGCTGTTGCTGTACAGCTCCCTCCGCTGCAAATCTCACGTCAGGACCAGGACCGCTGTTCATATTTGGTGCTGTCAATCAATGTCTGTTCACACCCACCTGGGCGTCTCTTAAAAGGCCTCCGGGCATCTCCCACTTTTGCGAGCCTGTTTGAGGTTCAGTTGTGGGCGGAGTTAGTCTCTGAAAGCGTGTTAAGCCTCACTTTAAGCCCCATTGTCCCACCATAAACTACTTACTGTCCATTTAACAGGGTCAATACAGAACAACTAAAGTTTGGCAAATGAAATACTTGATACAGAGACAAAAATGAGGCAGAAATGAGAAAACTTCAAGTTAAAAGAACAAAGTAATTGTAACCCTGAGCGGTAAGACCCCCACCCCAAGTAAGATCTGGTAAAAATACAAACAACAGCAGAAGTAGCAAAATATAGTTTTCTTTATTTAGTTTACATATTAAAATTTATTCGTTTATTTCACATTAAAATCACACCCCAAAAACCCAAATAATTGTGGAACTTAAGCCAAACAAAAATAGATTACAAAACTAAAGTCAAACCAAAAATATTAATTATGTTAATAAACCAAACCAAACCAAACAACCAAACCAAACCAAACCAAACAAATTAGTAAATTAACAAAACCCACTCTAAGAACCACAATTTGAGCTTTATGGCTAAGGTGCTAGTTTTTTTTAAAAGTGCTATCAGTGTTTAAAGTGCTTTTTAGTTTTAAGAGCGCTATGTTGTTTAAAGTGCGACTTGCTTATAAAGTGCGAGTGGTAAAGTGCAATTTACTGTTTGGAAATCGGGATCACCAAAACCCCAGCTACACTGCCATTGCACAGCTACAAAATTACAAACATACACTTGTTTCCTGCACTGTAAACTATAACACTAAGAGCTTTTGAGGAAGTATAATCGAGCAGCAGGGCAAGACTAAACACATGAGACACACAATTAATCATCTAGTCCAGGGGTGGCGAACTGGTCAGAGGCCAAGAGCCGAAATTTTTAGCTGTCATCTTTGAAGAGCCGCACCATGAATCGACCTACTACCACCACCAGGGGGCGAAATCATTTTGATTGAATTACATTTAGACGCAGACACTGTAAGCTCTTTATTAAAGATATTGTTAATATAACATGGTTTTGATGTAATTCAGGGGGTCTGGGGGAATTTTCCCCCAGGAGAAGTTTTTTTTTTAATTCTGTACAATTTCCTGCTTTTTGTTGAGTTTTTGATGTGATATTCTTATTATGTGATGTAATTTTACTATAATTAAAACAGACATGAGTCAGTTTATTAGCAATATAATTATTATCAAATTCTAATATCAGTTTCAAATTTTTCAAGTTAGATGAGCCCCCCTTTTAAAGGTCCTTATATTCCTTTAAACCGGCCCTGCTCTTCCCAGCGCAGACCGTGGAGAGGCACGGAGCCTTTACGCAGCAGTGACAGTGAAGCAGGAGCTGTAGAGGCACACACTTGGATCAGGACGTCTGAACTCATGCTTAGTATCACTTTTACATCTCCCGTGTTTTGGGGAAATGAATGAAATGTTTCGCATCGTCCCGTCAAAACACCGCACGCGCGCCCTATTAAAATGAATGGCATTTTTCAGTAAAGGCGAAAACAATCATAACTCTGTGAAACTGAGGTCTATCTTCGTGAAATAAAGAGTGTCTGAAAGCTTGTGAGGAGCAGAATGTCGCTGAACACTTCAAAACACTCGCAAGACTCAGGATTTCTATGTTTTAGCTTCATTAGGCGTTATGGTTAAGCAGCACCGCAGCTTTACGCACATGCGGCTCTCTCTCACTCAAGTGATGTCAGGCCGGTGATAAGGAGCTGGGATAGGAACAAACCCACATATGAGTCTGGGGGCGCAGAACAGACAATGTGGTAAGTATGAAGGGGAGTCTACAGACTGCATGGGGCAGCTGAAGGCGATTGTGTTGTACAGACTCTCACACACTGCTTTGACGCACCCGAGAGGAAAAGAGAGAAAGCGTGTGGAGGCGCAAAAGTTTCTGAATGAACCAAAGAGCCGCACTTTGATTGGCCAAGAGCCGCATGCGGCTCGCGAGCCGCGGGTTCGCCACCTATTATCTAGTCATTGCCGTAATAAAAGGCTACTCTGAAAACATTGTGATATAGTTACCCTTTAAGTTTGATTCCCCCGACCCGGGCACACATCAACCCTGGGGCTAAGATCGCAGCCAGAGCAGCCCCCACCACAGGCTCCTCCAGTAAAGCTATTAGACAGGTTAAAAACACAAAATTAGCGATTGGTATATTTATAAAAGAGTAAACAGCGTTCGGATCAACTTACAATGTCTGTGCGTCGCGTTTACAGCCAACAGCCCCGTCTACCAGCAAATGTAGCGTGCGCACCTTTTCTGCATTAGCTAATTACTGACCCGGAAAGAGACGCGGAGAGCAGCAGAGGTAAACACGCCCAAATACCATGGCAACCTGTGCACCCTGTTACATTCCTCCCCGTCAACTAAATCGGTGTCCTCACCGATTACGAGCACTAAGACCATGGACGAAATATGGCAGTGGCTAAGCTGCTAGCTCCCTGAATCCGAGAGGCAGCAGCCCCCTATCCTCACTCCTTGCAGGCCTGGAAGTCTGTGGGGTTCGAGTGCACGCCAGCAGTTTTACGAGTGGATCTTCTGGCCCTGAACCATGTTGCACTGGCTCTGAACCTACAGAGGGTGTGCCGACCCGGGATACAACTGGAGGAGTCGCAGGATGATGTAGATCCACAGGAGTTGATGGATTACTCACAGACTCTCTCACTACCAACCAGGATCCAGATTCCTCCTCATCACTCATCTCCTCTTCGGGTGCACCCGGTGGCCAGACTTGAAGGTAGGTCTCGGGAGGGGCAACGCTGCTTTTATAGATGTACGATGTACTTGTCTGACTTGGTGAGGCTTCTCCACGGGAGCTATGGAATAACCACACCGTCGGGACTGGGAGCTTGAATCACCTGATACACTGTCTGACCCCAGGCGTCCTGGATCTTTCGTCGTCCCGGGCCAACATCACGGAGGTACACTCGCTGACCCACTCCACACAGCAACTTGTCATCATGCCTCTCCTTCCTCTTTTGAGCAGCCGACTCCATGCGCCCTCTGGCAACATCCGTGGCAATGATAAGCCTTCTTTTATGCTCTGCCACCCAATCACAAACTCGTCCAACAGTGGGCGCTGGAAGGTGGCCTAGCAGGAAATCGACAGGCTGGTTCGGCTCCTGTCCAACATTAGAAGGTGAGGAGATTCGCCAGTGGACTGGTGGGTAGTGGCATTGTATTGAAAGACTAACTGTGGTAGGTGCTCCGTCCAGTTGCACTTCTCTTGTGGTGGCAGTGAGCGAAGCAGGTTATGCATTGTTCGATTAAAACGCTCGCATTGTCCATTGCCTTGGGGATGATAGGGGGTAGTGCGACTTTTCTGGACCCCATACAGCTCACACAATTGTTGCACCAAGACACTCTCAAAATTCCGTCCCTGGTCTGAGTGTACACGAGCAGGAACACCAAAGCGATAAAACCACTCGCGGACCAGCACTTTGGCCACCGTGGATGCTCTCTGGTCACGGGTGGGTACAGCTTGAGTGAACTTTGAGAAGACATCAGTCATTACCATCACCAGTTCTCTTCCGTCGCGAGCAGGCTCCAGCAAAGTAAAGTCAACAGCGAGCACCTGATTCGGCCTGGAAGCGAGGAGATGGCCCATGGGAGCACGAAGCTTTGGTTGGTACACTTTGCCACTACACATCGTTCGCACTGCCGGCACCAATCCTTTATTTCCTGGTCCATTCCCGGCCAGAAACACCTCAGCTTCACCACCTCAATCGTCCTCTCCGCTTCTTGATGGCCATGGTTTTGGTGCAGCTCACGCAGTACCTCTGCTTTTAAACACTCAGGGAGAAGGAGCTGCAGAACTTCTTCTCCACCATCCGACCTCCAGTGGCGTCGATAGAGGACACCCTCTTTCTGGACAATTCGGTCCCACTGCTTACAAAGGTCACGGGCTCCCGGGTGCACCCCTTCTTTTTCGACTCTGCTGGGCACCTTTTGCTGCTGCCACAACTTCAAGAAGGCTGCTATGGCGGGGTCAGCGTGCTGGAGTAGTTTGAGGTCAGCTGGAGTCCGAGATGGCAAGGCTGTAATGGACTGGACGACGGCATGAGATGATTCCCCTCACCTTCGTGGAGGACACCGGGCAGCGGTGTGCCGGGAAGAACGGCTCTAGCTGGGCCCGACCTTCATCGGTTTTCTGCCTGGACAAAGCATCAGCATTTTGGTTAACCCTGCCTGGACGATACTTCACACTGTAATCAAAGGCAGACAGCTCTGCGATCCAGCGCTGCTCCGTTGCCCCTAATTTGGCTGTGTCTAGGTGGCTTAAAGGGTTATTATCAGTCCAGACCACGCACTGAGGCCCCCACAGATAATCCTTGAATTTTTCAGCCATGGCCCATTTCATCGCCAACATTTCGAGTTTCATGGAGCTGTAGTTTTTCACGGCAGCATGCAGACTTCGACTGGCGTATGCAACAGGCCTCACCCGACCAGCCTGTTCTTGGGATAACACCGCCCCCAGCCCAGAATGGCTTGCATCGACTTCTAAAATGAAAGGCAGTGAAAAGTCAGCAAAGGAGAGTGTGGGGGCACTTACAAGTCGGGCCTTTAACTCCTGAAAACTTTCTTCACAATTCTGTGTCCAGCCGTTTTCCAAAGACAGGCCTCGCCCTCGTCGACCCTTGGACCCAGCAAGCTCCCCAATGAGACGATGGAGAGGAGCGGAGAGTTTGGAAAATCCATCCACGAATCTCCTGTAATAACTCGCAAAGCCCAGAAATGATCTCAGCTCTGCGACATTTGTGGGGCGTGGCCAATTTGACACTGCAGATATTTTTCCAGGATCTGTCGACACCCCGTTGGCGGAGATTAAATGACCCAGGTAAGGCACTTCACGTTTGAAAAGTCACATTTTTCGAGTTTAACCTTGAGTCCTTCATGTAACAACCGGCTTAACACTACCTCTAAACGCTTGAGGTGCTCATCGACACTCGCAGAAAACACTATTATGTCATCTAAATAGAGCAACAAAGACTGGCCGTGTTCTGCTCCGAACATTCTCTCCATTAGTCTCTGAAAAGTTCCAGGAGCATTACATAGTCCGAACGGCATTCTGTTGAATTCAAAAAGTCCAAAAGGAGTGCAAAATGCAGTTTTGGGCTTATCGTTTTCTGCTACTGGGACCTGGTTGTATCCACATGCTAAGTCCATCGTAGTGAACCACTGTGAGCCAGACAATGAATCTAAGGACTCTTCAATGCGAGGCAGCGGGAAAGCATCCTTCCTGGTCCGTTTGTTCAATTGCCGATAATCGACACAGAGGCGCAGGCTTCCATCTTTTTTCCGTACCAGAACAATAGGCGACGCGTAGGGCTGCTGCTCTCTCTGATTACCTGGGAGGCTAGCAGCTGATTAATGTGAGACTTCACAGCTTCATACTCAGATGGAGGGATGCGCCTATAGCGCTGCCGCACTGGACCTCATCTAACAGGGGTATGGTATGAGTAATCAAATTTGTACAGCCTAAGTCACCCTCAAACGCAGAAAATACAGACTCGTACTTTAACAATAAGGCGCGAACTTAGAGACTGGATCTTCTCCCTAATAGAACCACTCTGCGCAGTATGTGACCTAACTGCTGCCACAACTTGGTCCTGAGCACAGGGGACTTCTTGGAGATCCGAAGGCAAGCTAACAACCTCAACTGGAGACAAAATGCCAAGGGCACAACGGGGTTTTATTGCAACTGAAGACACACCCACATTTACAACTGGAACATAGGCTGTGCCCCTAATAACACGCACCAAAGCAGGAGACACTAGCAGACCCTCAGGCAACCCAAAATTGGCTCTTAATGGCTCAATTAGAGCACACCCGTTAGAAGTGAACACTGAGGAACAAGTGGCCGGCAATAACTTTGTAGTTCCTGCAGGTACAAAAACACTCCGTCTACCCCTGAGCTTAGCAATACTAGTCGGGTTTGGGCGCTTCTGTAGCTCTGCCTGATGACATAACTGGAGGGCTGGTAACCAAGAAGTGGGGGCACTCATAATTGGCTGCAGATCAAACAAACCAGGACCATATTGATCAAACAACTGCTGGTAATATGCTTTAATTATGTTCATACCAATAATACCTGGTACCTGGGGTGAACTAACCTGACTGAGGGGGTCCTTCACAACAAGAATGCCTCTCCTAGGAATTACTTTCCCACCCACTTCTACATCAGGCTCAAGATACCCGAGGTAAGGAATGGCCAGACCATTTGCCGCCCGCAACTCCAACCAATGACAAGCCTTTAATTTATCACCAAATGTTGCCTAAAAAGCTTTCAGGGATAGTTGACACCATTGACCCGGTGTCTAAAACACATTGGACTGGCACACCCGCTAATTTAACAGTGACTTGCGGACAGGGGGCAATCAAACTCTCCTTTAGCTCCTCATCTACCGGGGGACACAATGAGCCTGAACCACCCCCTCCTAATGTTTGGCTCCTAACACTAGGGGGGCTAGTTTCCCGAAAAGTCAGGATTACCAGAGGCTAATGCCTGGGCGGGGTTGCTCTGACGCCCGGCTCTGGAACGAAAACAAGCATGGCACTGGCGGCCAATGTGCCCAGGCTGCTGGCACCTATAACATGTCACATTATTCAAACCTGGAGACATAGAGGGCTGGCGTATGGCTGCGAGAGCGTTAGTAATTTGATCTAGCTGTTCTTGTTGTTTCTGCACAAGAGTTGTCAAGGTAGCTATCTGTGACGTGGTGGAATTGGGAGCAGATTCAACTCGTAGCAAATTAGCATTTTGCACAGCACAGAAGGTAGAAACTGGACCATTTACATTTAACACCCCTCCTTCACGCTCCCACTTAATTGCCTCAGCTCGAATGTCTAAGATATCAGCATCAGGATTATTGTTAATGTACCGTTTTAATTCTCGGCGTAAATCTGGATTAAGAACATTTTGAGTAAACTGATCACGAAGCATAATAGTGGTATTACGTACACGAAAAGGAGAATTTGCAGTAACCTTGTCCATTAAACAAAACAGTGCATGAGAAAACTCTTGTAAACTCTCTCCATCTATTTGCTTACGAGAAAAAAAGTCCTCTTGAAGTGCCACATAAGACTTTTGACAACCATACAGTTCTTTCAGAATGCTAAATATTTTTTCAGGATCCTCACGTTCTCGTGCAGATCTATATTTAATCTCATCCTTGGGCTCCCCCTCCAGGTGATCAAATATGAAAGCAGCCTGGTCTGCAGGTCCAATATGCCGAACTCTCATGCTGGTCTTTATTTCTTCCACCCACTCATCAACCCCAATACCGTGTGTCCCGCGGAAGACCGGGCATTAGTGATGCGCGGGTCAGCTTTTTTTGGGACCCGCCCCGCCCGACCCGATTTAAAATTCAGCCCGACCCAACCCGGCCCAAAAATGTGCTTAAATTTCAGGACCCGACCCAACCCGAACCCGCAAAAATTAAAACTGCATAAAACGTTGTTTTTTTGTGAGCTGCGGCCTCTGCGGGGTACGTTTGTCTGAAATGAGCACATACACTTTTATCTGTACAGAGTAGCTCCTCTTCTCGTCACACACAATCTTTGTGAGAGGCTGCGTTGTTTACAGTTCAGCAGCGGAATGGACGACTTTCATGAACTTATTTTTGCAGAGAAAGTTGTTTTCGTAGCGCTCAAAACGATACGATTATGTCAGCAGCAGGACGCGGCATCTACGGACTTCAGCGGCTGTTTACTGAGCATGTTTTTGGCCGCTGCTCACAGAACGCAAATGCAGACTGGATTTACTCGTGGATTTAAACAATGCGTCGGGATTTTAAGCAGAAAGAAACAGAACGGCGGACTTTTACCATGGATCTGCAAAGCCCTGTGATGTGGATACGAACAACTGGATTAATCTCCGTCAGACAGATGTATTTTAAGCTTCACCTGGACAGTGGACCTCGTCAGACTTCTTCGTCAGACATTCACGGTGAGTAAAAAGCTTGTTTGCGAGGGTTATTTAAACGTCAACATGCTCTGGAGTCTGGACGTTTCTCCAAGTGAGGATTTGACTCTTTCCGTTTAGTTTACAATGATGAAGTTCAAGCTGGAGCATTGTGTAGTGATGTGTTTATGACTGAGTCGAACGTGGCTGCCCCGTCTCCACAGAACGACGTTCTACATGTAGTTGAACTCTTGTCCATCTTTCTTTCTGTTTTATAGCCAGTTGTAACCTAAATAAACTAAGCTCAGAACGCATAAGTTGTGTCTTATGTTACACAGAATTAACGTGCTTGACATGAGGCTTATTGGACTGACGTTCACGTCACTTGAAGCCAAAGCATGATACGAGCGTTTGAACATGGGTTTAGACCCGACCCACCCGAACCCGACCCACTTCTTTAAATTGTGCTATCCGACCCGCCCGAACCCGCGGGCTGACCGTGGTCCCGCGGGTTACGGGTCGACCCGCGCATCACTACCGGGCATTTTCTTTCACGTGGTAGGTAGATGATGCGGTCCGTAGTGGTGACCGGGGTGCGACCAAGCCAGTTGAAGTGTTCACAGTCCGTCCTCCTGTATTCGGGCCAGCCTGCACCTCGTCTCGTTCCCGCTGCAGGCGGTTCCTCTCGGCCTCCAGTTCCTGGATTCTGGCTCGCAGCTGCTCCAGTTCCTCAGCCATTGCTCAGTGGGACAGTCACCTCTTTTGCCCTGATAGGCGGCCAGCCACGTCCCACGATGCGCCTACTGCTGCTCAATTATTACTTCCTCAAAAACACTACTAAAAACTACTTCTGTTTCTCAAAGCCAATTAAGCCACTCTGCTGTGTCCACCAGATCCTGCCAACAACTGCCAAAAAGATTGTAACCCGAGCGGTAAGGCCCCAACACAACGTAAGATCTGGTAGAAACACGAGTCACAGCAGGCAGAAGTGGCAAAATATATATATATATTTTTTTATTTAGTTTACATATTAAAATGTATTCGTTTATTTCACATTAAAATCACACCCCAAAAACCCAAATAATTGTGGAACTTAAGCCAAACAAAATAGATTACAAAAACTAAAGTCAAACCAAAAATATTAATAATGTTAATAAACCAAACCAAACCAAACAAATTAGTAAATTAACAAAACCCACTCTAAGAACCACAATTTGAGCTTTATGGCTAAGGTGCTAGTTTTTTTTAAAAAAGTGCTTAAAGTGCTTTTTAGTTTTAAGAGCGCTATGTTGTTTAAAGTGCGACTTGCTTATAAAGTGCGAGTGGTAAAGTGCAATTTACTGTTTGGAAATCGGGATCACCAAAACCCCAGCTACACTGCCATTGCACAGCTTTTGCAAACATACACTTGTTTCCTGCACTGTAAACTATAACACTAAGAGCTTTTGAGGAAGTATAATCGAGCAGCAGGGCAAGACTAAACACATGAGACACACAATTAATCATCTAGTCCAGGGGTGGCGAACTGGTCAGAGGCCAAGAGCCGAAATTTTTAGCTGTCATCTTTGAAGAGCCGCACCATGAATCGACCTACTACCACCACCAGGGGGCGAAAATCATTTTGATTGAATTACATTTAGACGCAGACACTGTAAGCTCTTTATTAAAGATATTGTTAATATAACATGGTTTTGATGTAATTCAGGGGGTCTGGGGGAATTTTCCCCCAGGAGAAGTTTTTTTTTTAATTCTGTACAATTTCCTGCTTTTTGTTGAGTTTTTGATGTGATATTCTTATTATGTGATGTAATTTTACTATAATTAAAACAGACATGAGTCAGTTTATTAGCAATATAATTATTATCAAATTCTAATATCAGTTTCAAATTTTTCAAGTTAGATGAGCCCCCCTTTTAAAGGTCCTTATATTCCTTTAAACCGGCCCTGCTCTTCCCAGCGCAGACCGTGGAGAGGCACGGAGCCTTTACGCAGCAGTGACAGTGAAGCAGGAGCTGTAGAGGCACACACTTGGATCAGGACGTCTGAACTCATGCTTAGTATCACTTTTACATCTCCCGTGTTTGGGGAAATGAATGAAATGTTTCGCATCGTCCCGTCAAAACACCGCACGCGCGCCCTATTAAAATGAATGGCATTTTTCAGTAAAGGCGAAAACAATCATAACTCTGTGAAACTGAGGTCTATCTTCGTGAAATAAAGAGTGTCTGAAAGCTTGTGAGGAGCAGAATGTCGCTGAACACTTCAAAACACTCGCAAGACTCAGGATTTCTATGTTTTAGCTTCATTAGGCGTTATGGTTAAGCAGCACCGCAGCTTTACGCACATGCGGCTCTCTCTCACTCAAGTGATGTCAGGCCGGTGATAAGGAGCTGGGATAGGAACAAACCCACATATGAGTCTGGGGGCGCAGAACAGACAATGTGGTAAGTATGAAGGGGAGTCTACAGACTGCATGGGGCAGCTGAAGGCGATTGTGTTGTACAGACTCTCACACACTGCTTTGACGCACCGAGAGGAAAAGAGAGAAAGCGTGTGGAGGCGCAAAAGTTTCTGAATGAACCAAAGAGCCGCACTTTGATTGGCCAAGAGCCGCATGCGGCTCGCGAGCCGCGGGTTCGCCACCTATTATCTAGTCATTGCCGTAATAAAAGGCTACTCTGAAAACATTGTGATATAGTTACCCTTTAAGTTTGATTCCCCCGACCCGGGCACACATCAACCCTGGGGCTAAGATCGCAGCCAGAGCAGCCCCCACCACAGGCTCCTCCAGTAAAGCTATTAGACAGGTTAAAAACACAAAATTAGCGATTGGTATATTTATAAAAGAGTAAACAGCGTTCGGATCAACTTACAATGTCTGTGCGTCGCGTTTACAGCCAACAGCCCCGTCTACCAGCAAATGTAGCGTGCGCACCTTTTCTGCATTAGCTAATTACTGACCCGGAAAGAGACGCGGAGAGCAGCAGAGGTAAACACGCCCAAATACCATGGCAACCTGTGCACCCTGTTACATAATTTTTACAGTTTTACACAGTTACACTTGAGTTTTAAATTGTGATAATAAAACAAAACTATTGAACATTTAGTCAACATTTGTGTCTGTAAAAATAACCCAAATGTAATATTGTTATAATTGACAGTATTATTTACTCTAATCCAACTAAATGATTGAAAACAGTTTGTCGGAGCTACAATCCTAAACATGTGATGTGTTTGTGTCCTCAGATTCCTGTGAGTTTTCTCTGGATCCAAACACAGCTCACAGAAAACTCAAACTGTCTGAGGACAAACGGACAGTGACATGGGTGAGAGAGGATCAGCAGTATCCACATCATGAGGACAGATTTACAGACTGGACACAGGTCCTGAGCTGCACTGGCCTGAGGGGGCGCTGTTACTGGGAGGTGGACTGGAGCGAGAGGGTTTCTATAGCAGTGAGTTACAGAAGAATCAGACGGAGAGGAAAGACAAAGGAGTGTAGGTTTGGAGACAATGATCAGTCCTGGAGTCTGAGCATCATTAATGGACGTTACTATTTCTATCACAACAACAGACAGACACGCCTCTTCCTCTCCTCCTCCTCACGTCGCTCAGGTCGAGTGTCTGTGCTGTTGGACTCTGAGGCTGGATCTCTGTCCTTCTATGACGTCGACTCTGATGGAAAACTGTCCCACCTCCACACCTCCAGCTGCTCCTTCACTGAGCCTCTGTTTCCTGGGTTTAGACTGTGGTCTGTAGGTTCCTCTGTGTCTGTGGTGGATCTGAGGAGAGCGCCCCCTGGTGGACGTCTGTGACTCTTCACAGACCCACTTGCCTTTTAACTACACTGCAAAAAAGACCTTTCAAAAAATAAGACAATTTTGTTTATTTTGAGGTAAAAATGTCTTGTTTCAAGTGAAATAATCTGCCAGTGCAGTAACAACATTTGACTAACCCAGTTGTTTTGAGCAGAAAAAGCTAGTTTCAAGTTCTCTTGACAAGATTTTTAAGTAAACGTATTTTTGATTCAAGCAATTATGGCTTAAAACAGAAACAAATAAGCTTAAAATAAGTTTTTATATCTAGATAAGGTAAATCAGGATAGAATATCTTAAAACAGGTCACATAATCTTAGTAAGACTTGGTCTTTTAAGTGAAAAAAATCTTAAAATTAGACTTTTAGATTAATATGCTTAATTCAAGTCATTTTATCTAAGTTAGATTTTCCTTTTATGCAGTGTATATTTTTCATTGTTTTCCATCGTCTGAAAAAAATAAACTACCAAGCTCCTGAAAATGTTGAAGATAAAAAAACTGTAAAACTCTTATTAAAGTCAAATGAGCCGTTCTGGGATGAATCAGACTCATTTTTATTCTAAACTTACAAAATACAAACTGACTTGGACTTGTCTCGTGTGTTGGTGCATAATTAGTTTATGAGCAAATAATTACTGCAGAATGTCCTTTAAGTGGGTGAACATTGAGTTGTGTGTGACTGACATGTTAAAGACTTTACAAATCAGGAGAACAATTCACCAAAAGACCCAAGTGTGTTTATAAAGAGAAGCATTTATGTGTCAGTGTTAATGCTCAATCTAAGACATAAAAGTCGTGTAAAGTTCATTGAAAACCTGGTGAAGCATGAAGAGAAAAGAGAAGAACCATTAAAGAACAGATGGTTTGGTTTACCTTTTTATTTCTTCACGGCAGCCAAAAACAAATTGTACAACATTAAATATTACAGGAGATGAGCTCAGAGTAACACCAGCTTCTCGTTCAGAGCGATCTGAGCCTGGGTCAAGTTCGACAGATACGTCACCATCAACAGGTCCTGGAATCAAAAAGAAAACATGTTTAAAGACAAAGAAAAGGACATATTCTCCTACTGATCTGTGTGCATGGTGTTTAAAGCTTTGCCTGCTATTCTGAGTTTGGGCAATTTAAATGCAAAGTAAGCTGAGAAATATGGACACAAATGCATACAGGGATTCTGCAAGAATGAAGAGATCAAATTTAAGAATTTCAAAGACCTTTTGAAGACCACAAAACCTAGAATTTCAGACCTATTTGTGAGTTGTGACCTATCAAAATGTTGCTTCTTTTCCAGACAGTTAAAGATAGAATTTTAATTTGCCAGGATTAAAAAAATTGAATTAATGAACAAAAAAATAACATAATTTATAGCATTCCATTCCATCTGTTCCATCAACCAAATAAATAACAGTGAAATATATAATAATATAATATAATTAAAGGTGTAACGATTCAGGAATTTCACGATTCGGTTCGATTCTCGATTCAGGACTCACGATTCAATAAAAAAAAAAAAAATACATAAAATGTATTAAAACTAATACATTTTATGTCATTAGTTTTAATATTTTGCAAATAAAATAATAATAATGTGACAATAATTTTGCCTTTTAATTATTATTTTACCACATAAGTAAATTGCAAAAAGTCTCATTAGCGGTTTTATCTATCTGTCTGTCTGTCTGTCATATTAAACTTGTGAGTTTTAAGCCTTGAGTCTTTATATTCTCTAATGGTCCGTTCTGTCACATTTACATTTTGTAAACACTTCAACACTGTGTTGACCACCGTCTCTGTGCTCGCGCTTTTCCCGCTGCACTTTTCTTTCCCCTGTGCGCGTGCACGTGGATGACAGCTGCGCGTGGCCGTGGCGCTGCCGCCTCGCGCCCAGTCTCCGCTCTCTTGTCTTTCTCATAAACAGGATAAGTTTAATGAGCGGAGAAGAGTTACTGACATCGCGCGGCTCGCGCTTTCAACGCGTGTTGGGTAGGTCGCGCATATATGAGAGAAGGAACAGTCATTTGATTCTCGTAGGCCATTTAGCACCGATATATAGCACGGATGTGGAGCTCGAATGTGTAGCGTGGATTTGGCGCGCTACACAGACCAACGGGACGCATCTGCGGGGTTCTTTTAGTAATATTATTAAAGCGGACCCCGCATCGTGCTGCATCGAGGCAGTGTACGATGCGGAATCGTAGCTTTTGCGTATCGCGATGCATCATGGTTCGATGCATCGTTACACCCCTAAATATAATATATTATATTATTGAGAATACTACAAAAAGTTTTCCTACAAAGCTGCAGGAGTGTGAAAAAGATCAGTAAATCTGACCAAAATTGCTTCGGTAAATATTTAAGACTTTGGCAAACAGATTTGAATGGAGAACAAGTTATTGATGTGAAATTGGCCAAAATTAATGAACTGTTGTCTTATTACTAATGTGGTGATATCTAATGCCACAACACATGTTAAAATGGTCCAATACTCACATTAATGTTGGAGTTGAGCATGTTCTGGAAGTCCTCTGCAGAGATGGTGGGCACTTTGTTCACCAGGTCCATGAGGAAGCGGCCCACGCAGTTATCGGCCGCCACTTTCCCCGACTGAAACAGAGACGCTTAATGTTTACATGATGGGATTAAAGCCTGGGAGAAGTGGAGAGGTTTATGACTCTAACTCTCATTACACTTCAGACGACAGGTGAAGAACAGAGTCAAGGCGAATCCAAAGAGTGAAATATGAACTAGTGATGAGTCAAACAAGACGACGGTCATAGTCACAGCTGAGTTACCAACATGTCTGACTTGGTGTTGCTCGTGTCAGAAGCAGAAGCTGTTTGTAGAACTCATGACTCAGTTTATCACTAATGAACCACATAAAACAGGCCTTTCTTCTGTGGATCATTCTGCTTTTACAAAAATGTGTTTAACTTTGGCAAGAACCAGATTTATTTTAACTTCTGAGCCATTCTATGACTAACACAGGGTTCATACAGACTTAACTAAGACTAAACTTGCTTTTGTCTGTTTATTACCAGTGCACATTGATACTAATGTGTTCTAGTGTTTGCTACGACAAGCCCAAGGATTTAATGTCTGAAAAAGCAGTACCTTTTCTCAACCACCAGATGGCACAAAAGCGCTCCTGAGTCAGTGCTGTACAGTGTGGGAGAAATGTCAAATCTTCAGACGTATGAACTGCTAAATCTAACTAAACTTTGGAGTCATGTGTTGGTTTTTGTTGATCATGGATGTAATTTATATCACAGGTAAGTTCTCCAGTGTTTTCCATTAATAGTCTAATTTTGGCCACCATAGTCTAAAAACAACTTGACAATAAATGTATGTTGAAACAAACTATACTTTATGATTGTAGCATTGTAATCAACACAAAAAGTTTAATCTATAATCAATGTTTTTGATCAGTAGAAGCAAACTTGTATTAAATAAATCTATTCAGTTTTGGATCAGTCGTACCATCACAGTCTTGTATAAACTTGTGGAAACACTGTTCTCATTAGATCTCCAAAAGCTTGCACTCTAGTTTACTTCAAGTATGAACAATACTGTCTTCTAACTCCCATGAAGAGAGGCCCTGCATCAGCTGGAGTCAAACCCAGGACCTTCTGACTGTGAGGCCAGAGCACAGAGAGAACTGCTGTGCCACTGAGTCATCCACCAGATTTGGTCACATCATAAACATATAAGGCCTTTTCCCACATGAAAGTACCAAGAACTAGTCCCCACATTTCTCCAGTCCCTGTTTAGTCAGAGGAACTACCCTGTCCCCATGTTTGTGTTCACACAGCAAACGTTTGTGAAAGTGGGCCTAACTGGCTTTAGCATTAGCATCTGTAAAGTCTGGAACATTTAAATATTTCATTAAAGGAGATCTATTCTGTCAAATTCACTTTTCTAAGTTTTTAACCTTGTTGTAACGGCCTTCCTTCATCATTAGTTTACTCAAAGTTATATTTGAATTGATTCATGCATGTTGGAGTAATCTTGTATTGTTCTTCAACTGCAGCTCAAGTGCTCAGAAATCCCTGTTCTCACCTACCACCTATCCCCTCCACTTGTCTGTATTTACTTGTTATAATTCAAAAGATTAATACTCAAAGTGAAGCGTATATGGTTCAAAACTGTCCCAGAGCCACTTTCCAACAATAAAAAATAGTTTTTAGAAATCTGTTGCTTTTTACAGTTACATTTTAAAATGAAGGGGCGGGGCTTATCAGATCTGCAGTTTTGAACAGGAAGTCAGTAGAGCTGTTCCTATTTTTAAGTTGTTTTAGATCAACTTTGTGTTTTACAATGAACAAAATGTAAAATTACTGATCTGCGTATGTTCTAGTTTCATACTTATTATATATATAAAAAAAACACAATAGGTCTCCTTTAAGTGGTGTTAGGAAACACGCGTACATTTACCACCACACAAAAAAAAAAACGTATTTTGAGAGTTCAGGCCTTTTTTGTGTATTTATGTTACGCTGCACATTTAGCTCGATATGAAAGAGTTTAAAAATCACACAAGATTTCTGCAGCATCAAAAAACACACAAGTTTTAGTTGAAGTCACGTGAGGACATTTTCTTTAGGTGGAACAGGTAAGTTTAGGCTTCAAGTTACTAAAATGTGTAAGTTTAGGTCTGGAGCTTGGGGCAGGTTAAGATTAGGATCAGGATTTTGTTAATATTCATAAATAAGAACACGTCTTAGCAACCACCATAGAAATGAACTGGGACTTAGGCCTATTTGATGTAACTTAGCCATGTCTGTCGTTTTTCTCTGATGATAAAACATTGACTCTGATCTACTTTCAGTCCTGATTTCCTCACCAGCACGTCCTCGATGTAGGCCAGGACTGTGGTGAGCATGTCCTGGACTCGCGCCGTTGCTCCTGCCACCTGAGAGAGGTCAGAGGTCAGGCCCTTTGTGCGAGTGGGAGCCAGACGCGTCCTCTGCAGCAGGTCCACTGGAAAACAAGAAGAGACCATTCAGAGTCTGGGATTAAACAGCACAAGCTTCTTTAGTCATGGAAGAGACGGAAGGAAAAGAGAAAGAGAGAGAAAGAAGAGAGGGGGCAGGTGAGAGGGGAAGAGGAGAGAGAGGGATGGGACAGAAGAGAGAAAGAGGAAAGAGAGAGTGAAGAAATGAAGAAAGAGAGAAAGGAGAGAGAGAATATCAGACAACTCACACACATGAGTTGAATCAACATCAAACTTTAAGGCAGAATTTGTACTTACATTTTGAAGTGAAAGTGCCTTATATTTTTTACAGTGTTGTAAAAGTGAAGTTTCATAATGAAGAGGCGGGGCTTATCAGATCTGCACTTTTGTACAGGAAGTCACTGAACCTGTTTCTAAGTTGTTTTAGTTCAACTTTGTGTTTTGCAGTGAAGTCAATCTAAATGACTGACCTACACATCAGAGTTTATTACTAGAGACATGGACACAACACAACACATCTCAATAGTGCTGCTTTCACTTGTTTTAAGAGGAGTATTTTTACAGTGAAGGTAGGACAATCACGTGTTGGTTTGATCAGGGATTTTTGTCGCTGAGGCAAAGTTGAACTCTTCAGTAAAAGCTCCATTGAGAGAGTGTGGCGCCCTCTGCTGCAGCTCACTGCCACTGCACCTCAGTCCCAGAGAAAGGTGTGGGCCGGGTTACCTGCTGTGACTGTAGAAAGAGGAAGTACAATAGAGCTGTGCAGAGACGACGCTGACACTGCAGTGAGTATGGATCAACATTTACACACAAAAGACTTTTGCCTTGGTTCACTTTCATATTTCTGTGTTAAACAAACTTATTTTGTCATTTAGACGAGCTTTAGTCCTTGTTTACAGTGTGGTTAGTTATGATCAACTTTACATAAGTCACATGACAGCTCATGTTCAACCAGGAAGTAAAAAAAACTAACTTCAACTGTGTCAAGACTAAAGAAAACTAGACAATACTTAGCAAAGTCTAAATGTAAAATAAATAACCCACATTTTACTGAAGTGAGCAGTTTAGTTTAGTTTGAATCTATATCGTCTTGGTTTGCTCAGTCTAATAACTCTGACCTCAACTATTTAAACTATTTAAACTATGAAGGAAGTAGAATGTTTTGAAGTTCCAGCCAGTTGAGTGTAATGTGTCATGTGAGCAGCAGAGGGAGACACAGATCGACTCCACATGTGGAGAACAGAGCTTATAAACAGGAGACATCTCTGTATGTTCTGTTCAAATGGACTCTTCTTCTGATTCCAGCTCCTACAACATGGACCCACCTGGACCTGGCCCCGGGTCTAAACCCAGACTAAACCAGACTTAAACCCAGACCTGGACCTGCTCCAGACTCTGTGTCTATGAGAAGTGACTGGTCTAAAGACTGGAATCCAGACTTTAGAAAAGCTCGTCCTGAAGAGCAGAGGTAAGACTGACATTTGAACAGTTCTTTTCACACTGATAAACAGAGACAAACTGACCAGAGCTGTTACTTTTTTTTTCTTCTATAGTTAGCACTTAAAATAGGAATAAAACATTGTATATTTCATAACAAGGACATTCACAAAACACAATGTTCTAATTGGCAGATGTGCTTGGGAGTGGTAGAAGTCAAAAAGACTTCTACCACTGTACTACTCCACACAATGTTACAGTGTTAAACAGGGAAAGATTCAACTGTATTCACCTGCTGTCACTAACAGCAGGTGGATTCACTCTGTCACTGCATCCAACAGATCAGTGTGTGGATGCAAAACAACGTTCTCCAGATAAACTCAGACAAGACTAAAGTTCTCATCTTTGGCCCACAGAAACAAAGAGAAAGTGTCAGCAGTCACCTTCAGTCTCTCTCTGAAACCTTCAAGTCAAGTTAGAAATCTTGAAGACCTTCTTGAAGGTCTTCAAGAAGACTTTCAAGAAGGTCTTCTTGAAGGTCAAGAAGACCTTCAAGTCTTCTTGACCTTCAAGTCAAGTTAGAAGACTTGAACTCAGACTTGAACTCAAGTCTGAGTTCAAGTCTGGACTCAGACTTGAACTTTAACAGCCACATCAAGTCAATGACATCAGCAGCTTTTTACCATCTAAAAAACAAATCAAAGGTTTACTGTCAAAGCCTGACTTGGAGAGACTTGCCATGCATTTGTCTCCAGTAGGTTAGACTATTGTAACGGCCTGCTCACCGGCCTATCCAAACGAGCTATAAAACAGCTGTAGTACATCCAGAACGCTGCTGCTCGAGTCCTGACCAGAACCAGGAAGTACCATCACATTAGTCCTGTGCTTAGGTCTTTGCACTGGCTTCAGGCTCAGAGACTTTAAAACAGCTCTCTACTTAATCACATGTTTACCCTAAAACACTTATAATATCATCACTCATATAAATACAAAACAAATATCTTGGAAGTATTTGTTGTTTTATCAAAATAGTGTTTTAAAGAAATTACATGGAGGCTGCCATTTTGCTGTGGTTGTGACATAAAATAGTGTTGTCAAGGTAACAGGCGGTAGCAGGTAACTGCAACATGAATTTCTTAATTAAACCTACAGGAAGGTACAGGAAGATAATATGGAATCTAGTGAAACTGAAGATAATCAAGAGGAAGAAGCAAGAACTTGACACTGTCAGTGGTGTTTTTCTTTCAACTGTTCCTCGATGTAACTGAAGGAGTAACCATGGCAACACTATTTTATCTCATTATATAAAAAATAGTAAGCAGTTATATATTTGTTTGCAATTTATTGTAGGAAACATGACCAGTACTAGCATTTTAGCCAGATTTATCTTCATAGTCCGGGTTCAATTTAAGTCTCTCCATGGACTAGCACCAAAGTACTTATCTGACATGTTAATGCCTTATGAAAACTAACTTCAACTGTGCCAAGACTAAAGAAAACTAGACAACATACTTAGCAACGTCCTAAATGTAAATTAAATAACCCACATTTTACTGAAGTGAGCAGTTTAGTTTAGTTTGAATCTATATCGTCTTAGTTTGCTCAGTCTAATAACTCTGACCTCAACTATTTAAACTATTTAAACTATGAAGGAAGTAGAATGTTATTGAAGTTCCAGCCAGTTGAGTGTAATGTGTCATGTGAGCAGCAGAGGGAGACACAGATCGACTCCACATGTGGAGAACAGAGCTTATAAACAGGAGACATCTCTGTATGTTCTGTTCAAATGGACTCTTCTTCTGATTCCAGCTCCTACAACATGGACCCACCTGGACCTGGCCCCGAGTCTAAACCCAGACCTGGACCTGGCCCCGGGTCTAAACCCAGACCTGGACCTGGCCCTGGGTCGAAACTCAGACCTGGACCTGCTCCAGACTCTGTGTCTATGAGAAGTGATGATTCTAAAGGTGTGGGTCCAGATTTTAAAAAAACTTGTCCTGAAGAGCAGAGGTAAGACTGACATTTGAACAGTTCTTTTCACACTGATAAACAGACAAACTGACCAGGGCTGTTATTTATTTTTATTTATATATTTAGCACTTAAAAACAGGAATCAAACATATATATATATATATATATATATATATATATATATATAGCTTGAGGGTTCTGCGCAGTATCCTTGCTGTTCCTAGGACTGCACTTTTCTGGACTGAGATGTCGGATGTAGATCCAGGGATATGTTGTAGCCACTCATCCAGTTTGGGGGTCACGGCCCCCAGTGCACCGATCACCACGGGCACCACTGTTGCCTTCACCTTCCAAGCCTTCTCCAGCTCTTCTCTGAGCCCTTGGTATTTCTCTAGTTTCTCATGCTCCTTTCTCCTGATATTACCATCGCTTGGTATTGCCACATCCACCACCACGGCTCTCCTCTGCTCTTTATCCACCACCACGATGTCTGGTTGCTTCGCCATTACCATTCTGTCTGTCTGTATATATATATATATAATATATATATATATATATATATATATATATATATATTAGTGCTGTCAAACGATTAATTTTTTTAATCAGATTAATCACACTTTCAAATTTTGATTAATCACGATTAATCGCAGTTAATTGCTTGATTGCAGACTTTCAAAGATATTCTATAAATGACTACAACATTTTGAAAATTACTGTTAGAATGTCTTAACAGTCAAATGTTTAGGCTACTTGAATATGTCAATTATTATTATTCGCGCTATACAGTTGGTTTATTCTGGTTGTGATTGTTCCTCTGGAAGGTAACTTGTATGTGGATCACCTGTGGCCATATGCATAATCATTGATATTTTGTGTCCCTTGCTCTTTAACGATGTTGATGGGTCTTCATGCTGTGGCTCCATTTAGCAAAAGCGTTGCTTAACTTATCTGTGATGCTTTTGTTAACATTGCCGTGCACGGCTTGGTGTTGATGTAAGTTAGTAGCAGCGCTCCTGCAGCCGCTGCCTCAAACACGTTTGGCTTTAAGGTGGCATTTCAAGCTTGCTGTGCTTTGGTGAAAGGAGAGTTCATCATTGCAATATATGCACACTACCTTCGTTTTATCTAGAGTCCCGTCTGGATGTTCCGCCGAGTTCTGCCGAGGCGAGCGCACCAGTCACAGTCTCCCCATTCATATTTACACCTCGTATGCATTCACTCGAGCTACTACGCAGACCTAATAACAACCTGCGCCGCCGCCTTCCAGGTATCCCTCCGCGCAGTACGCGCTCCCTCCGCGCTGAAGCGAGTACTGAGCGGTCAAATTAAGTAGTGCGATTAATCTGCGATAATTCATGATTAATGCGTTAATTTTTTATGATTAATCGCATGATTAACGCGTTAACTTTGACAGCCCTAATATATATATACATGGAACGCCATAACCAAGTGGCTGGCATAGTATACAGGAACATCTGTGCCGAGTACAGACTGGAAACCCCAAGATCTAAGTGGGAAACACCTCCCAAGGTGGTAGAGAATGACCGAGCCAAGATCCTGTGGGACTTCCAGATACAGACAGACAGAATGGTAATGGCGAACCAACCAGACATCGTGGTGGTGGATAAAGAGCAGAGGAGAGCCGTGGTGGTGGATGTGGCAATACCAAGTGATGGCAACATCAGGAGAAAGGAGCATGAGAAACTAGAGAAATACCAAGGGCTCAGAGAAGAGCTGGAGAAGGCTTGGAAGGTGAAGGCAACAGTGGTGCCCGTGGTGATCGGTGCACTGGGGGCCGTGACCCCAAACTGGATGAGTGGCTACAACATATCCCTGGATCTACATCCGACGTCTCAGTCGGATCATCATCACAGCAAGGATACTGCGCAGAACCCTCAAGCTCCCTGGCCTCTGGTAGAGGACCCGAGCTTGGAAAGCGGATGAGACCACCCGCGTAGGGTGAGAGGGATCATTTTATATATATATATATATATAGATCATTTATTTACATTTTTACAAAATCAGTATTATATTTTCTGTTTCAGGGTTGGTGACAGTTGATTTGCTTTGATCCATTCTGAATTATTATATAGGTCACAATGTAACTTGCCACCAACCACATCACCTACCTTGGAATAAGAGTTTCCCCCCAGGCTGTCAGAGCTGTTTACTCTAAATTATTCCCCACTTCTCAAACAAATAGAAAACGACCTATGTCTATCTGTTTGTCTGTCTGTCAGTGTCTGGTTTGTCTATCTGTAAGTTATGTCTGTTCGTCCGTCTTTGTTCTAATGTATGTTTTGCTCATTTAGATTTTAGCATGAGTGAGAGTTGGAGAGGGAGACAGAGAAGTGGCATTTTTAAAACAGAAACGCAATGAAAAAACATGTTCCTAACAATATTATTGTTTTTTTATTTTATTTTATTTATTTTTTTTGCTAAAACAAAGAGGAAAACAGATTATAAAAATTTTCAAATATGGAAATGACTACTAAAGGATTGAGGATTATATCATGGAATGTGAAAGGAGCAAATGAACAAACAAAACAAAGGAAAATTCTGAAACATCTCAAGAATCTTTCCACTGATATTGCACTCTTACAAGAAACCCATTTAAAGACAGAACATTTAAAATACCTTAAAAAGACCTGGGTAGATTTGGTACTTGGGGCTGGTCACTCATCAAAAAGAGCCGGAGTGGCAATTTTAATTCATAAAAGGATTAAATATTCTATGAAAAAAATGCTGCTTTGATACAGAAGGAAGATATATGCTTGTCAACTGTTTGATAGACAATTTTAATATCACATATGCCCCAAATGTGGATAAACCCTCATTCTTTTATGAAATAGAATCAAAATTAACAAATATTTATGAGTGGAGATTTTAACTAAACAATAAACCCAAATATTGACAAAACAGGTAAAAGTATAATGCCAAAAAAATCAGTTTTTAGTTTATTAAAAGTAATGCAGGAATTTAATCTTGTTGACATATGGCTAACCTTGCACCCATATGAAAAGGACTATACATTTTATTCCAATAGGCATCACTCCTTCTCAAGAATTGATATATTTTTTGTAGGAAATGTGATACAAGCTAAAATTCATCCAATAGTAATTTCTGATCATGGCCCTGTTCAAATTGATTTTAATATTCCATCAACAAACTCATATCCCAGACAATGGAAAATTAATACTTCAGTACTGGAAAATGATGAAAATAAAATAATCATCAGAGATTATATATAACATTTTTAAAAAATAAATTATAATTCAATATCTGATATTTTGTTGATATGGGAAACATTGAAGTGTTGTATAAGAGGAGAACTTATTAAAATGACAAGCATAAAAAATAAAAAAGGAAAAAAAGAAAATGGTTTGCTCAATGAGATTAAGCGATTACAGGATTTGTTATCCAGTAAATTTGAACAAAATATCTGGTCCAAACTATGTAAACTGAGGATGAATTATGATGATATAATACGACATAAGATCCAATATAAAGTAAATAGAGCAAAATTAAACTATTATGAGAATGGTGAGCAAGCGGGGAAGCTTCTCTCACTAAAATTAAAGAAACAAATGACCAGAAATAATATAGCTAGCATTAAACTTTCAGATGGTACAATAACAGGTGATCCAGATCAGATTAATAATAGCTTTAGGGATTATTATGAGTTATTGTATAAATCAGACAATACTTGTGACACTAAAACAATACAAGAATATTTGAAAGATAGTCAGCTTCCAGCATTATCAGAGGGGGATAAAAATGAATTGGAGCAACCAATAAAATTGGATGAGATCAAAAAAGCTATTATGTCATTTGTAAAAAACAAATCTCCAGGTCCAGATGGTTAATGAACTAGTCAATCAGTATGATCTACAACGTAACCACTTTTTAAATTACATGACATTAAAACATTCGATTAAAAGAGCTGTTGATATAGAACATGTGGCGCAGAACAAACATGAGTTAGAAGAATTGTTATTTAACCAACATGTAAAAAAGGTTACACAAAGAATTTATGCACTATTAAATGATTATAATGTAAGAGATGAAAATAGAATATGTACTAAAAATGGGCTAGAGATTTAGATATACCAGAAATCAATATATCATGGAGGAACATATGAGAAAATGCAAAAAAAAAACATTTAGATATGTTACAAATAAGCTTTGTCAATTCAAAATACTAAACAGACTATATTACACACCTTCTCAGCTGTTCAGAATGAAAGCCTTGAATTCTAACTTATGCAATAAGTGTCAATGTGATGAGGGAACCCTTCTACATTTATTGTGGGAATGTAAAAAAATAAAAGATCTATTGCTTAAAACAACTAAAGAAGCAGTTTTATATGCTAATATAGACATTCCTATAATGCCACCAACATGTATTATTGGGGACTTGCACATGTTCAGTCATGTTTTTTCAAAAAATAAAAATGTGTTTTTATCTTTATGTATTATAACTAAAAAATTAATTCTGATTCTGATTCTGATAGCCCAACACATTTAGAGCCCGATTTTGCCCCCCCGGTCTAATACCCTAGCGGAAGGCGCAAAGAGTTCTGTGTGTTGGCCGCTATGAGCTCCAGAGAGCAGCTCCAGCACGTGGCACGGCTGCTCTGCTTTGTCTGATGCCAGTTCAATCAGAGAACCTGCACAACATGACAGTGGAGCAGTGCAAGAAGTTCACTGGAAATAATAAATAATAATAATAATCATATTTTGCCATCAATTCTAATTTTTTCAGTTATGTAGTTAGAAAAAGCCATGTTAAATGCCGTTATTGAATTAGGCAATATATTTGTAAAATAAAACTGATTCACTTTTTAGTCAGACTTGGCTTCAATAAGTTTGTTCTATATGTTTTTCCCTTAACCCAAGACCATTAAGTTTTTAAGTGTCTTAATGGTCTTGGGCCTTCTTATCTTTCAGAACTGCTTTTACCTTATGAACCCTCGCGGACCCTGCGCTCCTCCGGCAGCAGGCTCCTAGTCATTCCCAAAGTCAGGACACACACTCACGGCGAGGCGTCTTTCCAGTTTTATGGCCCCCGTCTATGGAACAGTCTGCCGGAGGACCTCAGGGCCGCAGAGAACATTCAGGTTTTTAAGAGCAGGCTCAAGACCCATCTTTTTAGCTTAGCTTTTAATTAGTATTTATTGTTTTACATGTAATTATTTATTTATTATATTTATTTATTGGTTCATTTATTATTAGTTTTATCTGACTGAATTACTTTTAGTTCTTATCTTTTTACTTATTTTAATTTTTCTTATCACCTTTAGGTTTTCCAGTGTTTCCTCTGAGGAGTCTTTGCACCAGGAGCTGTGTTCGGCTGTGGCTGTTGGGCTCTGGCTCATGGGCCCTGGAGGTTTGGTCCTGACCTCATCTCTTCTCTGGGCCCTGGGCTGGTGCCCTGTGGCTGCAGGCGACTCTGCTCCTGGTGCAGACAGCTCCTCTGATGATGCCGCCTTTGGTCCATCTGTACCCAGCCAATGTATGTAGGCAAACTTAGCAATATGTATTTTAGTGTGTGCGTGTCCGTGTGTGTGTGAGGGTGGGGGTGTGTTTTTGTGTGCGGGGGATGAGGGGTGGGGTATGAGCTTGTAATATGGGATTGATTGAAATGGCGGGTGGGGGTATCTGAAATTGTTTTTAATGCACTGTAAAGCACTTTGTGTTACATGGTTTGTATGAAAAGCGCTTTATAAATAAAGTTTGATTTGATTTGATTTGATGATTAACAATACAATGTTGTGTCGACCTAAACTTATAATAAAAATGATCCGATGCTCGTGATAAGACTTACCTGAGAATCTTGATCCGTGCGTGAAAAGTTTATGAAAAAAAGCAGCGGCGTGTCCTCGTTATATTCCTTTTGAATGAGACAACTGCCGGTAAGCAGGCTCCCAGTCCTGGTTCAGGCTCTCGGTCCTGGTTTAGGCTCCTGGTCCCGGTGTGATGCACGCGGAGGGTCCTTTGTGTGTGACCGCGTCTGCAGCCCCTGAACAAACGAGCGCAGGGTTGTGTCCACCTCGGGTCGGTTCTCTGGATGCGCGCCGTGGTCCAGGTAAAGCACAGCGCAGGGCTCTGGTCCAGACTGTGCCAAACGGTTCCGTGCTCTCCCTCGTGCTCACTCACACTGTTCACCGCGGTAAAAATCAATAGCCTCTGGTCTTAAACGTCCAGCGGCCTGGTGCGTGTGGCCGCGGCCCACTCTGACCCAAAAAGCGCTGAAGGGGCCGGGACCTCATGCAGCACCGCGCTCTCCTGGCTATTTCTCTCTGCTCTGTCGTGGGCAGAGCTGCATTCACACAGACAATGTCTCATGTTCACTCTATAATCTGAGTCTTTTTTATATTAAGTCAACAGCGTTTATGTAAAAGAAAATAAATTTTTTAGACAAAGTTGTTAAGGTCTGTCATTTGAATAGACTTTTACCAAATACATTTCTATTATTACACTTTTTTCCAAACTGAAGCTCTTGTAGTAACTTTTGCTGTGATATTAATGCACTGCTTACGTGTCACAGACATGACACGTCTAGGCCGGTTCAATAAATGAAATTGTACCCCACACATCTGGCGGGCACCACTTCTGCTGCACTCACAGCGGAGCTCTTGGAGAGAGCGCACTAGAGGCCAACAGAGGAATAACTAAGACCATCCGCTAAGACTGAGTAAGACTGACGGGCAAGATCCACTGACGGCCATTGACTGGTCTTGTGCACACAGGCACTAGACATGATAATGTTGGAGAAAACAGCGGCCAGAGTTGAATGTAATGATGAAGAAGCTCTTGGCACATGGGAGTTCCTGGGAACATTCCTAACTAATCCTCAATAAAATCAATTAAATTAATGAATAATAACAAATGAATAAAAATGAATAAATAAATAATTAAATAATAATATAAATAGAACATTTTTAATCAATAAAATATATATAAAAAACAATAAAGTGATCCTCTTTGTAAGGCAATGAATCAGATGTACAGTAAAAATGTGTATTTGCAGTATTTGTACTAGTGTATGAATATATGTATGTAATTTTGCAGTTTGTATGTATATATGTATGTATGCATTTATGTATAGGTGCATGTTTTGTATGTGTGCAAGTACGGTATGTATGTGAATGTTTTCATGTTTATTTTAGTGCATGTATATGTGTTTCTGTGTTATATGTATAAGTATCTTCCCTCGTAAAAAAAAAAAAAAAAAAAGAAAACGACCTACAACTCTGGAACAATCTCCCCATTTCAATAACAGACAGAATCTCTTTAATTAAAATGTCAATCCTCCCAAAAATACTTAATTATCCCTTTTCCATGATCCCAGTACAACCCACTCCATCCTGGTTTAAATCACTTGATTCCATTGTCAATACATTTTACTGGAAAAACAAAACCCCTCGAATCAAACTCTCCACTCTACAGAAACCAAAAGTACAAGGAGGACTTTATGCATCAAACTTCTATCATTACTCATTAGCTAACCATCTACAGTTCATTTACAAATGGATCCACCCAGACAAAACAGATTTAATTTGGACAGACATCGAGCAATCTATCTGCAAAAATATAAACATCTCAGACCTGCCTTTTTTAAGCCAATCAATCAAGAAGACACCTCTCTTTAAAGCACCAACAATATCATCAGCTCTGACAGCCTGATGGTGAATTAAAAACACCCCACTTACAACTTCCAAATACACACCACTATGGCACAATCCAGATCTCACAACCAACAATAAACCACTATTTTTTCAATCTTGGGGAAAAAAAGGAATAACTCACCTTGGTCACATTTTAACTAACAATACCTTAACACCATTCACACAACTCATCCAGCAATATGGCATTGGGAGCAACTGTTTTCTTGAATATTTACAACTAAAATCTATATTTCACAAAAAAAAATAATACCAAAATCAACTCAGACCCTCCCAATCACCAAATTTCTCAATATAACACCAAAAAATACATTGCAAATCATCTTCCAAATTTCAAAAAGGCAACAAGACCTAGGTGTTGCTCCCATTGCCAGTATATAACTCCAGATTTTGTTTCATAGTTTAGGGCAGAGCTTCTTAACCTGGGGGTCGGGACCGTGATGTCTTTGTAAAGTGTGTGCAAGGTTTTCTCTGATTTCCTCTTCTCTCCCAAAACATGCATGTTTAAGTGAATTGGTCCTCACTGTAAATTTAACCTGTGAATGAATGAGAAAGTGAATGGTTGTCTGTCTAACCCTTGGTCACTGCCCAGGCTGAAGGCCCATAGTCACTGGGATAGGGTCCATCTGCTGCGACTCTTAACAGGAACAAGCCGTAGAAAATAAATGAATGAAAAAATGACCCAGCTGATCATAATTCTGAGTAGACTGCAAATATTTAAATGTAACACTGGAAATGTTTTGGCTACAATAGAAAATTCCTTTATTATCTCATTGATTTTTTTGTTGATCATAAAATAAAATTCACTCACTTAACTTTTCAGCATTAGAAAATAAGTTTGTATCTGGATCAATGTCCTGCCCATGAAAGGCATCTCTGTCTGGTTTAAATAGATTAAATAGCAGTGTATCATTGACATTTCAACAAAGGGAGCACTCACTGACTTGACTTTATGCTCCACATTGTGAACACGTCTATTCATAGTATTTGTACATCAATAACATTTAAGACTCAACAGACTCATTAAAATACTGTTTTACTGGGCCACTGCCTCCTCAATCAAACACATTATTCAAGTTGATCCTCTTTCCTGTTTTGTCTTGGTCATGTGAGAGTTAAACATAAAAACAGTTCCAGTCCAAAGTTTGGTCTCACCTTCTCAGAGGCGTAGTACAACACTTCTTTGTTGGCTCCTAAAACATAATCGTGTTTGATGAAAGTACTTTTCTCATTCACTGTTGTTAATACACTCACACCTGTGTTTTCTACATTACACATAATAAGAACTGACTCATTTATATTCACTTGTTATTGCAGTACATTTGTGTTTTGTGCGAAAATCTCTTTTCTCATTCAAAATGCATGTTGTTATTTCTCAATTATTAGAAAATAAAGACGTAGGAATAAAAGGCCTTTAATTGCCATTTGCTGTGAGGAAACTAGTCCCATAGGACCACAGTCTGACACCTGCACCTTCTTATTCAATGTTTTTCTTTTCTGACATGGATCCACCTGGACCTGACCCGGGTCTAAACCCAGACCTAAACCTGCTCCAGACTCTGTGTCTATGAGAAGTGACCGGTCCAAACATCCTCCTCTAAACTTTAGAGAAGCTCCTCCTGAAGACCAGAGGTAAGACCTTGTTAATCCAGAGCTCTGACATGTTCTCAGGACAGCGCCACCTGCTGCTCATCCTTCATCAGTGCAAACAGTGCTCCTGTGTTTGAATGGAGCTGCTCTCAGTCTGAGACAGATGAGTTCAGGTGGGACAGGATCACAGGGTTTTCTACAGATTGTACAGAGTCTCAGAGAATCAGCTGCTCTGAACCAGGACTGCTCTGAACACTGGAGATTAGGTTTATTATGGCTTTGGATTTATGTCATTCTTGAGAATCAGGACAAAAACACACTTTGAACATGACTTTTTAAAAATGCATTCTGAGAGTTGTGCAGTGTGGTCTGGAGGGAGGGCATCTGAGTGAAATAACCAGTGTGGTCCTGTGTTCTTGTCTGTGCGATGCCTGTTATGGCTTTAGACTTTAGCTGTGAGAAGTTGGGAGTGGGTAAGCCAATGAGTTTTGCTGCTGTGCTGGTTATTTTAGTGAAAGAGTTTAGTGAAAGCGAGGCTGCCATTTTGCTCCATCGGCCCCTCCGACCACCACCAACACTCACACAAATCCATCCTAGACAATGTGGCTCAAGTGTTTTGCCTAAAGACACAACAACAGTTTGTCCTCTAATCGTCCCACTGTGGCTCCTGGAGTTCCAGTGTTCCAAGTGTTTGAGAGAGAAACCTTTTGTATAAAGTCCTTCTGTTGCATAAATGTGTGAACTCTGTGGTGTTGATGTTGGTGAGTTTTAGGTTTAGTGCTGCAGCACCACTGCTCTTTATCAAACACTGAGCTGTCTTTTAGAACTCTGTTTTATTGTCTCCTGTCTTATTGTGATCTTTGATGGACCATGAGACTAAAGTCAATAAATGATGATTGTATTGTTTCACAGGGAGCCAGGCCCAAAGGAGCAGCTGGACGCCATATTCAGGGTGAGTCGCCCACGACCGCAGCATGTGTGGGCTTCTCTGAGGCTCTCCTCAGGTTCTCTCTTTGACTAAAACTCTTCTCTTATTGTTCTGTTCCAGCGTCTGGAGAAGGACGTCCTGACTTTTGTCAAAGAGCAGCTGCAGAGGCTCCACAGGCTCCTGGCCTCAGATTACCCAGAATGCTCTGAGAGTGAGGAGGAGGAGCAGAGCAGCAGAGAGGCGGTTCTGAACATCACCCTGGACTTCCTGAGGAGGATGGACCAGGAGCAGCTGGCCCAGCGCCTGCAGCACAGTAAGAACTATGTTACTGTCCATCTGAGAAACAGCTCCTGGATCTGATCTGTTTAACTGAACTTTACAATAAAAATACATGATTTACTCACATCTGAGTGAAGATGTTTTCACAAATCAGAAGGAGCTTGAGCTGACAGTGGTTTGTTTCTCTGTTTGTGTCTTTTTTCAGAAACTGCTGTTGGAGTTTGTAAAGATAAACTGAAGTCACATCTGCAGCAGAGGTTCAGTCGTGTGTTTGAGGGCGTGGCTAAAGCAGGAGACTCCGCCCCCCTGAACCAGATCTACACAGATCTCTACATCACAGAGGGCGGAGCCTCAGAGGTCAACCAGGAACATGAGGTCAGACTCATGGAGAGTGCGTCCAGGAGAGCAGCCGCTCCAGAGAAAACCATCACATGTGAAGACATCTTTAAAGCCCGCCCACATTCACCAGAGCCAATCAGAGCGGTGCTGACGAAGGGCGTGGCCGGCGTGGGGAAAACAGTGCTGACTCAGAAGTTCAGTCTGGACTGGGCTGAAGGCAGGTCCAACCAGGAGCTGCAGCTGCTGTTCCCGTTCACTTTCAGAGAGCTCAATGTGCTCAGAGACACACAGTTCAGCCTGGTGGAGCTGCTGCACCACTTCTTCAGTCCATCCAAAGCTCTCTGCAGCTTCCAACAGCTCCAGGTGCTCTTCATCTTTGACGGTCTGGACGAGTGCAGACTTCCTCTGGACTTCGGCCGAACCCGGGTCCTGACTGACTCCACAGAGTCTGTCTCAGTGGACGTGCTGCTGGTAAACCTCATCAGGGGGAGCCTGCTTCCCTCCGCTCTCCTCTGGATAACCACACGCCCCGCAGCAGCCAATCAAATCCCTGCTGAGTGCATCTCCATGGTGACAGAGGTCAGAGGATTCACGGACCTGCAGAAAGAGCAATACTTCAGGAAGAGGTTCAAAGACAACACAATCATCTCCCACATCAAGAGCATCCGCAGCCTCTACATCATGAGCCACATCCCGGTCTTCTGCTGGATCCTCTCCACAGTTATACAGAAGCTTCTGGAACAAACAGAGAAACCAGAGCTGCCCCAGACTCTCACACAGATGTACGTCCACTTCCTGGTGGTGCAGGCCAAAGTCCTGAAGATCAAGTATCAGCAGGGATCAGGAGCAGACCTTCACTGGACTCCAGAGACCAGGGAGATGGGGCTGTCTCTGGGAAAACTGGCCTTTGAGCAGCTGCAGAAAGGAAACCTGATCTTCTACGAGAGTGACCTGAGCGAGTGTGGGCTGGACGCTGCAGCGGCCTCAGTGTACTCCGGAGTGTTCACACAGGTCTTTAGAGAGGAGCCAGGCCTGTACCAGGACAAGGTCTACTGCTTCATCCATCTGAGTGTGCAGGAGTTTCTGGCTGCTCTTCACGTCCATCAGACCTTCTTCAGCTCTGGACAGAACCTGCTGTCACCACCACACTCCTCTGAGAGTCCTGAGTCTAAGGCAGCCTTCTACTGCTCTGCTGTGGACCAGGCCTTACAGAGTCCAAACGGACACCTGGACCTGTTCCTGCGCTTCTTCCTGGGACTTTCTCTGCCGACCAATCAGAAGCTGCTGCAGGGTCTGCTGACTCAGAGAGGAAGTAGCTCAGGAACCAATCAGGAGACAGTAAAGTACGTCAAAGCAAAACTGAATGAAAAAGGTTTGTCTGCAGAGAGAAGTCTGAACCTGCTCCACTGTCTGAACGAACTGAACGACCACAGTCTGGTGAAGGAGATACAGAGCTACATGAGAGGAGGAGATTACAGTCGGATAAGTTCTCCTGCTCAGTGGTCGGCTGTGTCCTTCCTCTTACTGTCCTCAGACTCAGACCTGGAGGAGTTTGACCTGAGGAAATACAAAGCCTCAGAGACAGCTCTCCTGGGTCTGCTGCCGGTGGTCAAAGCCTCCACCAAAGCCCTGTGAGTCCAGACTGTGTTTAAACTCTTGTGTCATGGTTCTAGTCTCTAATGTCCCTCTCTGTCTCAGTCTTTGTGCCTGTGGACTGTCTCCTCACTGCTGTGGTCCTCTGGCCTCAGTCCTCAGCTCCTCCAATCTCACACACCTGGATCTCAGTCACAACGACCTCCAGGACTCAGGAGTGGAGCTGCTGTTTGACGGACTGAAGAGCGCCCCTGCAGACTGGAGACTCTCAGGTGAGTGTTGAAACTACTTCAGATTACACTCACCTGTTACAACTGATACGGAGAGAAATCAAATTGAAAATGCCATACTTTATGTTCATTCAAACCACATTTTTGTAATGTAACTTTTACAGGAGGAAACCTTTTGTCACTTTCAGTAGAATTCACATGATTATATTTTCAAGCTCATGCAGAAATGTGTAACAGCTTTTTCAGAAAAATGAGGATTCTTAGAAGATACAGTGCAGTGTTTTAGTTTTAGATTTTCTAAGAAAGACTGTTTGTCTCCAGAGCCTGTACTACGAACGTCGCTGAACTTATCCTGGATAAGTTTCTCTTACCCGGGTCGACTAACCCAGACATGAGCCTCTCTGGATAAACTGTCCTACGAAACAAGTTCACAACTGGATCTGTTCACTCTGGATTTCCTCAATGAAGCTGTGCATGTTCACAGAGCTGTTCCTCAATAGAGGAACGAACTGAAATGAGGCTCTTACGCGCGCATGGGTTGCCCACGCTCCTCGCACTCATATCCACTCAACTTTCTTCTGAGCTGCTCCTCCACCCAGTGCTGTGCTGTGTCTAAATGTGGATGTACTTTGACAGGCCTGAGTGTCTTACCTTCTAATGAAAATAATCCCCAGATGAGCGTCCTATTGATCTCCAGCACAGTTCTTTTCCAAAAACACGAGTGCTTCTGCAGTCGGCCTCATACCCCGGTGCAATTTCCTGCATTTTGGTGACTTTTAGATGTGATATTTTTAATTTGTGATGTAATTTTACTATAATTAAAAATACCTGAGGCAATTAAATAAAAAATCAAAAGGGGGATCCCCAAGGAGGCCAGATTTAGGGGCCCCAGTCCCAGATGCCCCCTTAGCTCTACCCTGTAAAACTGAGCTTTTAGGAGACTGACTCCACCTGACAGGACTGTCGTGTGTGGTAGAGAAAACACCACTGCTGTTGTTGTATATACTTTTGTCAGGTTAGTGTGTGTTTTATGCCACATTCATACAAAAATAAAATCTTCAAGGGCTACGTTCAACATTTCCGCGGTGCGCCGTTTTTCGCAATTTTTGGCGTTGTTCTTTGCACACGTTTTATTTCACTGTACATTTTGGACCTTTTCTCCGGGGTGTAATGTTTTCATGTTATATTTGCCGCACAAGAAACGAGAGGCTTACTCTTTAAAGAGTGACTTGCTTAATGCTTAACTCTTGGTAGGTCAGTAACGTTACATCCTGCAACCAGTACCACAATTTCCGGTTTCACAATAAAAGACTTGCATGTGCATATGAACATCACACGTGGATATAAGGAGGATTTGCACAAAATTTAGATCAAAATGAAGCTCCCGTTTCACAGAATATCACTGGGAGTTCGAAATGCTTCTCAAAGAAACAATTTGTCTGTTAAACAGCTCTGTTTTGACGCTGCACTGACAGTCACACGCAGCTTCCCAAGGGAGGGAGGGAGAGAGAGGGAAGGGGAGAGAGAGAGAGCATGTGGAGGCGCAAATGTTTCTGAATGAGCCAAAGTCGCACTCGGACAGGTGAAGAGGCGCATGCAGCCTCCGGTTCACCACACTGGCTTAGTGCTCCCAAACTGTAGCCAAGGTCTTTGATTTTACAGCGTTAGTGCTGTGAATGATCAGGTGCATGTATCAGACGTCAGTCACCCTTTGAGCTCAGCATATCGGGGGCATCGACCGGCGCCCCCTCTCACTCTGCGCCCTTAGCATTTGCCTATAATGCCTCTATAACGAGCCGGCTCTGCCTCCACCGCTGTTTTGTTAGGTCCAAAAGTTAAACTTTCCAAGCACCACAGCGCGTTGAAGAGAAAGTACAGGCCATCAAAGTGTCAGCGGCTTGTTCATGTATTTCCTCACGTTTGTTTTACTTCGTGCGCGCTCATGGTCCTCGTGCACTGGCACTGTGGTGTGAACGATTCGTTTTCCGTTTATTTGGAACGCAAGCTTTTATAAAGACGTGATCAGCGTCATCCATGACTTAAAACAAAGACAGTCGCTCCTCCAAACTCTTCATTCACGGCAGGTTTTACGCACAGGGCTGGTGTCGACGCGCGCACTGGTCAAGGTACCGATGGACAGAGCGGCTTGGACCAGGACTCGCCACCACGTGTGAAGAGTCGTGGAAAATGTATGCGCCAAACTGTATTTTTAAGCAGATGATTTTGCACTCATGTCATGCTACAGGCACAATATTTTTCAATAATTATGCATTAGATGTGGTGGCATGACTGAAATGAGTAGCTAATACAGTATTTGACCATCCAGTTGGCCGAGTTTAAAACTAATACATAAAATAAAAAGTGTGAAAGCATTGTAATAATGTAATTGCAAAAAGGCCCATAGTCTTGGGTCTGCAGATGTGAAATATTTTTTTTTTTTAAGTTTTTGACTGTGATCACCAAATACATCAACTAAAAGTGCACACAGTATAAGTGAGAAGTACCTCAAAGCATGTCTAGTTACTATTAACATTTGTGTAAAAAAAAAAAAAAAAAAACACTGTTAAAGTTATTAATTTCCATACAAGACATAAAAAACAAAACTCTGCCAATGTTACATTTGTTTATGCCAATTTTGGTTTAGATCAAAGAGGATATTGCTTTGAATAATTTCATTCTTTTGTATAAAACACCGTCGACAATAATATCGATTATCGAGATATTTTCAGAGACAATATATCGTCTGGTAAAATTATCATGACAGGCCTAGGTTAATGCAAACTGACCAATCAGAACAACCGAGCTACAGACTTCAAATGTGAGGAAACGTCAATCATGAAGCGAAATATATGAGTATTTAAATCAAAGCAAAGGAAACGCGCTGCAGCTTCAAGTGAAGTCTGTGCTTTAGCGACCAATCACAGACACAGAAGTTACACTACAGAGTTTATTTATATGTCCTGCATGGATATAACAGACTAAAGCACAAATGTGCAACATCACCAAACATTTAATAGATCAACTGCTTAGAATGAGCTGTGTTTTTAGTTCAGACAAGTCTTTTGTCTGAGTCAAAGTGATGGCTAGCGCCTTGTCTTTTTAACCTACTGGGAAACTTATCCTGGTCCGGAACAGGTTATGAGTTTGCCAGATTCGTAGGACCAGACCAGGTTTAATCTAGAACTTACCTCGCTAAACCCCAAATCTAGCTTCGTAGTTCAGGCCTCTGCTGCTGGTGTTGTTCTGTCTTTTTCTGTGTTTACAGATAGAGATGTGCATTGTCAGATAGAGTCAGTGATTCTAACATTATCTCTGTGTCTCAGTCTGTCCCTCTGTGGACTGTCTCCTCACTGCTGTGGTCCTCTGGCCTCAGTCCTCAGCTCCTCCAGTCTCACACACCTGGATCTCAGTCACAACGACCTCCAGGACTCAGGAGTGGAGCTGCTGTGTGACGGACTGAAGAGCGCCCCCTGCAGACTGGAGACTCTCAGGTGAGATGCTCCCATAATGCACTCTGCTCCTTGTGTCCACATGAGTGTAATGCTGTGTGTCTTTAGGCTGTCTGGATGTCTGGTCTCACAAAGGGGCGGGGCTGCTCTGGCCTCAGCTCTAAGCTCCGCCCACTCCCATCTGACAGAGTTAGATTTGAGCTACAACCATCCAGGCCCTCAGCAGAGCTCCTGACCGCTCTACGGGACGACCCCCACTGCCCCCTGGACTCTCTCAGGTCTGCTCCTGGTTCAGTGGGTCTCTAGTCCATGGTTGGTCCAGGTCTTGGTCTGGTCTAAACTGGACTTGTGTGTTTCAGGTTGGATCCTGCTGGAGAACAGTGGATGGTCCCAGGTCTGAGGAAGTGTGAGTCTCTGTATTTCATTCACTTCATCAAAACAATAACATTATGCAACTTTATCAGACTTCTGCTCTTCACAGTTTTAGAGGAAATATATGTATATCTGACCTCACAACAAAGAAGACCACCAAACACAAATACAGTCACCAGTTTGACATTTTTATTCATTGCAGAGGATCACTAATAGAACTAGAATTTGCAATTGACCTTTCGCCGAGCTCCGCCCCCTTAGTTACTGTTGCTACGTCCGTCAAATATGACACCGACTTCAATGACAGAAAGAAGTACACCTGTTCACGTTAGTGACTTTTTTAAAGCAATTTTTCCGCGATATCCTCTAGATCGAGGCAAAAGGGGTTCACTATGCAGCGGCGGGATTTATTCAAAACATTAAAATAGGCACCGGAGGGGACATAACTCCTATGGAGGCTACCGGTCTCAAGCTACATCAGACAAATCCATGATTTTTAACGTGATCTCAAATGCAACAAGCACAGCCTTGTCCTGCTCTTTCACTGCCGGGTAAGTTCGCTTTCATATGTTAAGGTCTATTTTTCTCTATTGCAAGAATAATGTTCATTTACGAGGGTTGTTAGCGAGCTAAAGCTACTCATGTTGGCTAAAGCTAAGAGGCTCGCTAAATTTAGCAGCTTAGAGCGTAACTTCTGCAGTTATATCCTCGAAGTGGTATAACTTCAGTATAGTTTGTGTTTTTGCCTCTAGATCTAACAACACAGTAAGTCCATAGCTATAGTTGAACATTAGTTTTACCTTTGAGCAGACATTTGTTGCTATATTTAGCTGGTAGAGGAGCTGTCCCGAGCCGCCCACACTGCTTAATCCATTGTAGGCACCGCTCCGGTTGTTTTCGGCTTTAGAAATGGAAAGAACACAACTCCTCCGGTCAATTTTTCGGGGTATCTGCGGTCTGATTTACATAAACTGTAGGCGCATCACTTCACCATCTTGCTTGGAGCTCAAGATTTGACGGACCCTATTTACGTAGCAACAGTTGCTACGATGTTTGATTGGACAATAGCCGTTTTGGGGCGGGGCTCGGCGAAAGGTCAATTGCAGAAGCAATTGCGGAGTGACTGCGACCGTGAAAATGTGGGAGGGGCCAAGCTTAAAGCAGCTATCTTGTCGATAACGGCAAAGCGACATTATCGCCGTCCTGACGGTAGTGCTTTTGGCAGTTGAGCTGGTGGCTAGTTGTGAGTCTCTCCCTGTATATTGTAGGGGTATAAACTACACCCTGTGGGTTATAAGTTTTCCAGTTTTCAAACGTCATGTTAAAGTTAAATAGTTTCGAGCTACCTTGTGATTCACAGTCATTTACCTTATCCAGTAACCTAGTAGTGATATGAGAATCAGTAACTATGTAAGAAGGAGAAAGTTGTTGTTATCAGTGATAAGGTTAGCAAGTTGAAAAAGTCATGTCTGGGATTCGAATCTGCAACCTGTGGAATACCAGTCTACTTGATTTAACCACTGGACCACAAGGCCACTTGTGAAAAAAGTATCAGAGATTGATTATAAAGAATAAAGACCTATTCATATCATAATTGAAATGCTGAACTTATGAAGTGAAATATAATTTGAGGAGATTACAAAGTGAACAGGTTAAATTAATGAAATTAAATTAATGAAATTAATTTACCTAAATTTTGTTGATAATAAGAAACTAATCTATCAGAAAGAATGTAAGTTATGAATCATGAGTTATATCTTGCAAGTCACTTCATGAGAAATATGATTCTCAAATTGTGAGCAGAAGTATAGTGTTTTTCTTTTTTATTTTTACTGACATGTGTTGAAACAAGTCCCTGACCCTATCACGGACAGTTGTACCTGTATCGTGGTGCAACATAAGTTCAAAGAAGAAACCAAACTGGCAATGCAAATGAGGGAGTCATGTGAGAATCATTCTGCTTTCTGATTGGATAATCCTCTTGAGAACCAAGAGTAAAAGCTTGAAATATTATCTTAAAGATCTTCAGATAGCAAGACATGAATCTTTGTCATTTCAAATTGAGTAAACTCTTTTTAGCGAGTAATGTATTGGGTTTTCTTACAAATAGTTTTCATCATTTCTTGTCATTTAAAAGATGGCAACTCCAGGGTTTGAACCAGCAATCTCTGGTTTGTGAGAGAAGTGCTCTACCACTTGGCTATATTTTTCGTGAAACAACACAGTCTAAGAGACAAAAAGAAACTGAGCAGCCAATCATGTCATTATGCACAACACCTGTGAGTAGGGGTGCAAGTAATGTCAAACAGTTATATCTGTTTCCTCCAGTTGATGCAACCAGTTATTTTATAATTTACAGTCATCTCAAGTACTAAAGCATAATGTTAAATCTTACTCTTTTAGTGATAAATACATTTAACCATGTTGGCACTTCTTCATTTCACATTTTTCATAATTTAACATTTGGCAGTGCGGGTCTTGATCTGGAACCTTTGGTTTCCAACGCAGTGAGTTTCCACTCAGCCACATGTTCTGTGAACTTCTGTCCAAGATACAGGGAAAAAACTCAGGCGCCAATCAGTGATAACGCACAACACCTGTGAGCAGACCTGTGCAGTGTGAATTGGGTCAAAGGTGACAGCACACAGTGAGAAGATTCAGATAAGGTTAAACATCAAAAGTGATAAGCTTATGAAGTGAACAAATATTTAAGGAGAGAACAAAGTCAACTTAGGCATAGTTAAATCAGTAAAACAAGTATCAGTGAAACCACATCAACAGTTAAATCAGTAAAAACTATTGGATTTTAAAACAGAAATCCCCCAATGAAGTTCACATTTAGTGTGAGGGTGGGGATCGAACCTGGATCAGGATATTCGAGGGCTAAAGCCTTATCCGTTGGACCACTTACAGCTCTGAGAATGAGAGGGACAGAGAACAGGGAAAAGGCTAACCCAGTGAAATGGGAAGTTTGGCTCCATCTGGTGGCAGTAAAAGTGAAAAGTGTGACAGGTATTTATTTTGAATGGAGGTTAATGGGACATTTTAAGTTTAATTTGTTAATAGTTAAAAAACTATAAGAGTTAAAGAGGTGAAAAGTAATAGCAGGGAAGAGATTATCAGGGAGTACGTGAAGAAGTGAAAACTGGTGATCTCAGTGAAACGGTTAATGAGTTGAAAGGGAATAAAGGAGAAAAAGGAATAAAAACTGGAAGTGACTGCGCATACATGCGCAATAATAACTAGATACTGCAATTGCTGAAGCAATTGCGGAGTGACTGCTTGCCGTGAAAATGTGGGAGGGGCCAAGCTTAAAGCAGCTATCTTGTCCAAAACGGCGAAGCGACATTATAAGGTTAAGTTTTCCAGTTTTCATGTTAAAGTGAAAAGGTTTAATTTACTCATCAGACCTTGTGATTCACAGTCATTTACCTTATCCAGTAACCTATTAGAGATATGAGAATCAGTTACTATGTGATTGGTGTTATCAGTGAAAATGTTAGCAAGTTGTCAGGCCTGGGATTCGAACCTACAACCTGTGGAATACCAGTCTACATGTTTTACCCACTGGACCACAAGGTCACTTGTGAAACAAGAATCAGATATTGATGACAAGAATGAAGACCCATTCAAGTCATAATAGAAATGTTGAACCTTTGAAGTGAAATATCATTAGAGGAGAGAGCAAAGTGAACTTGTCAAATTTGTGAAATTAACTTACTCATGTTTTGATGATTATAAGCTATTAACATAGCAGTAACAAGGTTAGCTATGGATCATATGTCATCTCTTACACCACTTAATGAGACATCAGATTTAATAATGGATTACTCAAGAGATGTATGTTCCTTCACAATGCAAGCAGAATTTATTTTTACCAAATTGAGTGGAAACAAGTACCTGACCATATCACAGACACATGTGTCTGTATCGTGGTGCAACACCAGCTCAAAGAAGAAATCAAACTGGCAATGCAAATGAGGGAGTCATGTGGCTCATTCTGCTTTCTGATTGGATAATCCTCTTAAGAACCAAGAGCGGGAAGTTAAAGTTTGAAATATTATCTTAAAGATCTTCAGATAGCAAGACATGAATCTCTGTCATTTCAAATTGAATAAACTCTTTTTTAGCGAGTAATGCATTGTGTTTTCTTACAAATAGTTTTCATCATTTCTTGTCATTTAAAATTATGGCAACTCCGGGTTTGAACCGGTAATCTCTGTTTGTGAGACAAGTGCCCTACCACTTGGCTATATGTTCTGTAAAACAAACACTC